>JBAMBS010001524.1:0-25959 GCA_037044455.1 Zygothrica quintamaculata
AATGATCAAACAATTCCTACTGATAATTCCCTAAGAAATTCAAAACTTTTTTACTATACCAAAAGTAATTGCAGATAAGCAAAGTGGCTGCATGTCTTTTGGAGTTTACTTGAGGTTGATTTTAAAATGATGTTTACAACTTATGTTCGATAATAATAATTAAGTTAATTAGGTTGATAAGATTAATATAAACATTTTATATTTGTGTACATACATTGTATATTGTTATATGTATGTTAATCAGTACTTCTGTTATATTAAAAAAGAAACAAATATATATATACATATATATATATATATATAAATATATATATATGAATATGAATATATGTATACAGATACAAAGTATATTATTCAATGTAAATAATATATAATCATCCACAAGTTCAACTTTAATCAAAAACATTTTAAAGTCTCTCTTTCTTTTTGTATAAAATTGAAGGCAGAAAAAGGATTTGTTTGAAACTCAATTTAACTGGATTTTCAGAGCTATTCCACTTATATACAAGTGTATATAATATATATATATGTGTTGATATGAATAAATTAGTTTCAATTGAAGTCACTTTTCTCGCTTTAAAATTTACTTTATACCATTATTATTTTTCTACAAGTTGTTGTAGCTCTGCTCGTCTGATAATCTGACTCTCAATGTGTTAAATTATAAAAGTTATTTTATTAATAATAATAATAATAATAATAAAAAGTGTAAATATTCTACTAAGTTAGTTAGTAAGTGTTATAAGACTGTCTTATATAGTACATTTCATTAGCATAGAATTGTCAAGTTAGAAAAAGTTGTTGATACTTCAGAAATCTTGCAACAATGTAGAAATTCAAGTTGTTGCAAGTTGACCACAAGCGGCATGAATATGCAGCTATTGTTAAAATGTTAAATGCAAATTGTATAATACAAAGTTGAAAGCTGCCAACACAAAACACAAAATATAAATCTAAAATCTAAAATTACAAATCATCAAATCTAAAATCTAAAATCTTATATTCAAATGTCAAGTTGATGGCAGTTAGGTAGGGTCTGGTAGCTGTTACATATTAATGGCAGTTGGCTTTTTATTATACCAAAACTTTTTTTCAATTTAAGCCAAAATGAAAAAAAAACACCATTAACAGAAAAACATTGCGCATACGCTCCGAAAACAGTTTTACACTTGACATTTACATTTGGTAAATGTAGTAAAAAGTATGTAGAGCATATAATAGTAGGGTATATCATATATATTTGCTTATCTATAGCGATAGTTGTTCAAAGTTCTTAAGTTTTTTATGCCGTTTGCGTGTTAAGAATTTAGAAATAGAAGCCAAAGAAGTTAGAAGTAAAAGTGAAAGTGGAAAGTGGAACTACTTTTCAGTTGACATGCAATTATTTTAGGTAACAAGTAAGTAGTGCAGGGCCTGCTGAATTGGCCATAAACTCAGACAGTCAGTCAAGTGTTAGTCAAGTTAGTCTGTAAGTCTGTAAGTCACTGAGTCAGTCTGTCAATCATACAGTTAGACAGTCGACTAGCTGATAGCTAATGCGGCTAATAAAATAATTTGCTGTCAAAATGTCTGCAACGTGAAATGAACGATATGCAACTGTCGGAGTCCATTTCAATGCAAATGACAGTTAAACAGTTTAAAAGAACACTATTTACATATTTAAGTACCAAAGACTACTTTGGGGCGTTAAAAAAAAAATTGCTTTTACCGTTTATATTTTATTTATGCAGTTTGGAGCATACGCTGTCATCAGTGCAATTCCCATGAAAATGTTGATTGCGCCAGTCTTCGTGTTAACACACCAAGAGTTCAGCTGGATGAACAATATCTAAAGGCTTGTGCACCGAAAGGCGATATGAAAGCATTCTGCCGCAAGACGATACTCACACTGGAGGTCAATAAAGAACATCGAATTGAGCGCAGTTGCGGCTGGATTGAGGAGAAATCACACAATACTTGCTTTACGGCAGATAATGAGGGCTACAAGCAAACCATATGCACATGCAGTGAAGAGGGTTGTAATGGAGCAATTGCCACATCCCATCTTGGCATCTTTACAATCTTTGGCCTAACGATTGCCTCTCTATTAATACTTAGACGCTAATTACTTTATTAAATTAAACTAAACTGCACTCAACATAATTTTTGGAACTCATTTAATATGAGTGATTCGATTGCAACTATTTTTCTCGCATTTAAGTAATTCGTAGATCTTAAGATACTCGTAATTACAAGTATTTAAACAAATATGAATTATATTTATTTTCATTATTATCCATTGAGTTTAATTTATTAAAAAAGCAAGAAGTCTGTACATTATCTTCAAGCTGATAAATTTTGTGTTAGATATAGTATAGAGTATACCTTAGAGAGATTTCTTCTAAGCGATAACTTGTGGTCTACAAAAACGAGAAATTACATTTTATACTGAATGCTTGACTGATTTATGTAGTATGTAACTAATTATTATCGTATTCTTAAATTTAAATGAAAAACATATTTTATTCTGTAACTTAAGGATTCATTCGTTTTTAAAGTTCAATTACATAAAATAGTAATACGCTGCGTAGTGCATATAATAAAAAAATGATATGATGGGTTGGGTTGGGGAAAGTGGTATTCTGGCATTGTAGTCGTTTGTTATGTGTTTTGTATTGGAAAATGCAAAATGTTGAAATTGACCAAGGACTCGCCCACAGTATAATAGGTTGGTCAAAAGCTTAGCATGTTTCATGGCTGTTGCCAAAATGTCTGCACAATTGTTTTGTGGCTTTGTACGCAGCGTCATCGCCAGCCAAAACTAATAGCATAAGTTTTGTTTAGTTTTCTTATAAGTAGTATGAGTATGAGTAGGTGTATTGTGTGAGAGTTGAATATACAGCAGTGGATAAGACAAGGACACGACATGTTGCCACCCTCATACTCTCTCATTAGAAACTGTTAGCCCTTGGTTGACTCGCACTTGGCTTTAATGTTTTGGCTCGTTTTATTTGTTGTCTTTACCCAACATATATACTACAAAATATATGATATACAAATACATTTACACATATATCTAAAGCTACATAGATACAGATACAGTTTTCTGGGCTCAAATGCGCGGACTGACCCACATGCGTTCTATTTTGTGTTCTGCCTTTGTCGCTAGCGTAAAAAGTTTTTCACTCCCAACTGTCTTTGTCTATTAGTCTATCTGTGTGTGTGTGTGTGTGTATGTGTGTGTGTGAGAGTGTGTCTCTGACTGCGTGTGCGTTTTACGTCAGTCTGGCGCCAGCAATAGCAACAGCATCCGCAGTTTCCGTTAGCTACCAACCTCATACTTTATACGAGCATCCAACACCATCTACCATGGAATCCGATTTTATTTTCCTGGACTCCTTGGCGCCAGCATAAAAATCATTGATTTTGAATTCTCTCAGTGACAACTCAAAATGTTTTTCATCTTTCATGAGTGCGTATTTTTGCTTTATGATGTTGAAGGTCACATTGTGCTATCATTTGCTGAACATGTCCTGTCCTACATACTAATATATACAAAAACAAAACAGTAATAAAAAAGTATTACGTTATGCAGCTTATAAAATAATTTAACACAATCTGCATTTCTACTACATTTATTTATAAGCACATAAATTCAATCTGTTTAATTTTTAATACTCTAAAAATTTGAGTGTACTATCAAACCCTAAAAATCATTACAACTAAAGAGTAGTCCGGTCCGAGACAAAATACATTAGGTATCTTAAGGGTATAGTGCCTTCTCTATGCGAACAGCAAGAATTAAATCGGCCGCCCTAATAAATATATATTAATAACAAGGCATTTGTGGTACCCTGTATACCTTCAAGAAATCAATACAAAAAGTGTATACTTTGTGTTTTGGTTATTTTTTGTCCGCAACATATATGTCATGAGGGACCTCAACATGCGATGGATAAGTGACGAAATATCCAGGTCTAGCAGAAGACACTTAAAAAGGATTGAAGAGCATTCAAATCAATAAGCCATTCATCTACTGGATAACAGTGACCAGCGCCGTAGGCTCTTGAGGCTCCATCCACTTGACCTACCATTCAGAGTCCCCTAGTGGGAAATTTCCTGTTAAACTAACTTTAAAAAATTTAATCTAATGCCGCATTGGCAGATGTAAATAAAGAAAAAATCTTACTAAAAAAAAAAAAAAAAGTATGTTTACATTTTCATTTCTTTCAATATATATATATATATATATATATATAGTAAATTATTCAATATTCAGATACATCCGGATACATAAAGATCGGATGTATCTGAATACAACCTATTAGATGTGAAATGTTATTGTATTATATGGATGACAAATCTCATAGTAATCGATCACAATTTCGTTATCATATCACCCAAGTAGTAAAGGAAATCGATCATTATAACATCCAGTATATTAACCTTCTGATTAGATAAGATCTTAATATAATTTTTGGATTTTTATTTTTTTTATGGATTTGTCATAGCTTTTTTATATTTTGAGATATAATTAAGTGATAAGAACGCAATTATATATATGTCACATTACATTTGATTAAAAACTTTAAAATATAAACAAAGAAAAGTCGTGAAAGTTTTTATTTCTATATTTAATCAAGTTAAGTTAAGTTAATTAAATACAGAGAAATTGGTCGTTGAACTTAATGTTACTCAAAGCTTATCGATATGAATTATAAATTATATATATTTGTTATAAATTTTTAATGTTTGATTTATAATTAATTTACTTATTATAAATCATCGTTTGTTAATGGCTCTAGAGAATGTATGTTGAGCCAATCATTAGGTGCTGAACGTGGATCGATTGAGAATGTATAAGCTAATCCCTTGAAAGTTGGCCGTTCTTCTGGATTTGTTTGCCAACATAAAGGTATTAACTTTTTTATTTGTTTCGATATTGCAGATTTTGGTATATCTTCAAGCGAAGGACGACTATTACTTATGACTCGATGTGTAATAGCAAACCCTAGCTGATTTTCTACTTCATAGAAAGGTTTTTTTCTTGACAATATCTCCCACAATATAATGCCAAAACTAAAGACATCACACTTTAGAGTATATCGATTTCCTGCAACAACCTGTGTTTCATATATGTTCATATTAATAACTATACCTATATACATATTTTTTACATACTTCAGGAGCTTTATATGCGGCAGTACCAGTATCAGTTTTCATATCCGATGAATATTCTTTCACTTGACCAAAATCGCATATCTTAAGGATCTTATATTCTTTAGCAAGGACGATATTTGATGTTTTAAGATCACGGTGAGCAATATTTTTCCCATGCAAATAAGCCATTCCCTAGATGATAAAGGATAATATTTTCTATCAAGACGTATATGAAATAATAGATAAATCAATTTAGAATTACATTGGTTAATTGTAACATCCAGTTGAGTATTTGATTATTTTTATACAACCGTTCGTTACGTGGTCCGTGTAAGAATTTTGAAAGTGTACCACAGTCTGCATATTCCATAATTAAAGATATTTTAGTTAATGTCTTATTGAAACCATATAATTTCACTATATTCTCATGTTTAGCTGCACTTAGATATTTTATCTCTGCGTCAACACGTTCTGAATCGCCATTATTCTGAATCCTCTTAACTGCAACGTCAATTGGACCATTTGATGATAACCAGGTTTCTTGAGTGACAGAACCATAGCTACCCCTTCCAAGAGGACGTATAAACTTCGTCTCAAAATGTTTATTTTCAAAATTGGCGTTATTATTGTCCATAATTATATTTTAAAGTAAAAAAATAAATATTCCTAAATAAAGTCAACTTCCAGGTATGAGCTATTTTTTGCAACTGTGAATCAAAAGTGGAAATGTTTTAACTTTTCATTTTATTAGCTGATAATTGTACGTTGACGAGCGAAAACAAAAGAGATTACACGCCATATCAGTCGACTCTCTGATAGACTTATATTACGCACACACAAGCGGATTGAGCTACAATTCTGCATTAATGCCATCAGAAAACGCAATCTTTGTGAATTTGTACAAGATAATTTATTTTTATTATATATTGATTCAGTAATTATAAATTTTTGTCAAATTTGTCTATTGTTGCTGTTTTTATTTTTTTTTTTGGAAAAATATTATTCATTTGAATGGTGTTCGATTCTTTTTAGGTAACAGCCGCTACCAATGATGAGCTCTGGAAGCAGTTAAACAACCAAATGCTGCTTAAGACACGTATCACCTCACCCGAAAAACGTATCCTGGCCTTCAATACAAGCGTAGCTATCCCCCGCAAGCTGGGCGAAAGCTTTGCTCCTATGTTGTCTGAGATGGTGCCGTTTATAGCTGAATTGCTTGAGGATGAACATGAGAATGTAGAGAAGAATACACGCAGTGCAATTCAAAAGGTGGAGACTATACTCGACGAACCCATCCAAAAATAACCATAATGTAATGTAATTATAACGAACACCTGTAATGACTTTTTAAGTTTTTAAACAATAAAGGTTTTTATGCAAAATACTGAAACCAAATATTGTCTTCTTCTTATTACAAATTGCAAAGTTACAGATAATTAAAGCAAAAATGTAGTGTTTTTGTTTTTCTATAACTCCGACGAATATGGACCGATTTCAAAAGAATATACTTTTTGGAGTCCCGGGGCTTATTCCTGTCGAATGCAATAGTTTTCTTTCAAGTCTGAGACATTGACCATTTTCGCCAATTTTTACTTTTTTCCCCCTTTGCAAAATTGCTAAAAATGGGAAAAAAATTTGTTTCTGTTTTTTGTTGTTTTTTTTTTTAATGCCAAACAGTAGGAATGATCCTTACGAGTCATGCAAATTATAAAATATTATAATCGGACCAGAATTAGTACTTTTACAGCTAATTTAAACAAAAAATAGTGATTTTTTCGACTAAAAACCTTATATCTCCTGCATATCCTTGCATATCCTTGCGAATCAAACTTCAAAACAAGGGCCTTCTTATAAGCTTTCGATTGACACCAAGCACACCCCGCTACGTCCCTTAGTTTACGAGTTATTCGCAATTTTCTATAGTTTCCACCTACTTCTGCATTCTGTTCGCCTGTTACTTTGAAATGAAAAGTGCTGAAATTTGCCTAAGCAAAAATTACAAAAATTCGTGGCGCACATATCCACACACACAAAGGGGAAATTGTTAATAAGTCGTTAACTACAAGACGTAGCGCAGTGTGCTTGGTGTCAATCGAAAGGTACTAAAAATCTCCTTATTTTGAATTACGATTGGCAAGGATATGCAAGGATGTACAGGATATTAAAGCACTTAAGTGCTAAAAATTACAATTTCTTTTACTTAAATTGGCTCTAATTTTGCCAATTTTTTAAAGATGTTTATTTAAGCACTCTAACAAAATTTTTTATGTTGAATTTTTTCTTTTTTTTTTTAGTAAGATTTTTTCTTTATTTATATCTGCCAATGCGGCATTAGATTAAATTTTTTAAAGTTATTTAACAGGTAATTAAATTGAATGGTAGGTCAAGTGGATGGAGCCTCAAGATCCTACAGCGCTGGTCACTGTTATCCAGTAGATGAATGGCTAATTGATTTAAATGCTCTTCAATCCTTTTTAAGTGTCTTCTGCTAGACCTGGATATTTCGTCACTTATCCATCGCATGTTGAGGTCCCTCATGACCAACTTCTCAGCATTGATCATAATGTTCCATCTCGCCAGCCATGGTTGCACGTTGTTGAGTGTATGTTGTAGTCTCTGCGCTGCCAAAGATGTTGTGTCAGCAGAAGCTAGGAACGCAGTATCGTCTGCATAAGTGCAAGTGTTGACATATGTATCCACAGAAGGCATGTCTGCAGTGTAAATGGAGTACAGTATCGGGCCTAAAACACTACCCTGTGGAACTCCAGCATACACTGCATGAATGGAAGACTCAGAGTGGCTATATTTAACGTAGAATCTCTTATTCTCGACGTAGGATCTCAGAAGAAGATAGTATGGCGTAGGCAGGTTAACTTTGAGTTTGTAAAATAATCCTTCATGCCATACCCTGTCAAAGGCCTGCCTCACATCTAGGAAGACTGCTCAACAGAATAATTTGCTTTCAAAAGCGTCCATTATCCTGCTTACTACTCCATGGCACTGCTGGATGGCACCATGTCCTCGCCTGACTGTAAACATACTGAAAGTTAAAGTCAAATTAAAGTGTGTAAATTTTTGTTAGCTGAAAAGCATAAATGTTATGAACGTTTATGGTGCTGACCTTTGGTAAGCTCAAATCGGAAACGTATTCGCGAGCGGAAACGTAAACGGTGCGTAAACATTTTTAATTATGCCCAAAAGCATGCTTCCAAAATTGGAAGAACAAAAAAGAAAACAAGAATTTTACGTGACTTCTAGGGGCGCAATAGAAATCATGACATCAACGCAACCAACGACGTCACCTTCAATTGGTTATAGTAAATTACTTAAATGTGTCCTCAGCACGCAACATAAGACGAGATTATTTGGCCAACTTTGATTTTGATTTACATTTTGATTGTAATCTATATATTGCGCTTACACCTTTAAGCATAATTTTACCAAATAGTGGTATATAGTTGATATTTTGTTTTGTAAGAAGTTGTGCCAAACGTAGTCAACGGATTAGGACAAGTGCCAAATGCGTTGCTTTCTCTTATTGCTTTACACCCACTTTTATAAGTATACACCTACATAGCATTTCACACAAGCGACCCCATTAGCAGTACTTATAGTCGATGGCTCGCTAGTTGAGATTGTTTGAGATTGTGATTAGGTGGGAGTAAGTGTGTGGTGGGGTGAAGATAGCAAGGCCGTGACCTATACCAATCAGTGGGGCACATTGTTTATGATAAATTGAAATGCTCCTGCTAGTTGCATGTAGATACATTTGTTGGATGAGATAAATAAGCGCCCACGATACAATCATCATAGTCAATGGAGCTTGCGCTCTGGGGCGCCACTAATTATGGCATTTTGTTTTGTTGCTACTGGAACTACCCTCTGGCGCATACAATCATCTTGAATCCTTAGTGTCTTCAGTGTCTGTTTTGCTCTTCATGCTGAAAGGTTCCGCGAAATCTTCAAAACCTTTGAGCCAAAGCAAAAGTGTGTAAGCTGGAAGCCATTGTGACCCTAGAGGCTGCATGTGGCTACAATTTCGAAATTTGAATAATTTCTTTATTTGTTTTTGTGTTTTTTTTTTCTTTTATATTTGTTGTTGTTGTTTCTGTGCTTTGGCTTGCAGCCACGTGGGATGCCGAGAGGTTATTACTGTCATAGCCACTCGAGCGCAACGAGGCGAAGCAACCACGCAGCCAAGGACCAAACAGTTGCTTGGACAAAAAACTAAGGCAGGAAGGAAGAACGAGTAGGATAGAGAAAAAGATAGAGATAGAGGGAGAAACTTGTCAGTCGCCGCTCCCACATGCCAACACGTATATACACACTCACATACAAACACACACACACACCCACAACGACGCACACATTGGTGTTCGTGCTGCTTTCATTCGTTCATTGTGCTTTGCCTAGTGTTCGTCCTTTGCCGATGACGTCGCCGTTTAATTCCCCATTTACTTTATACTACTTTTTTCTCTTTTATTTTGATTTTGTGGCAGCAACAGAAAAATTCCAAATTTCTATCTCAGTTTTCAGTTGGCCAAAGTCTGTGCCACAACGTTGAAGCGCGTCTCTCAAATCGCTCTTAAAACGAAACTTATTTTCAAAAAAGCAAAAAATATAAATATTTTTAAAATAAAAATAAAAATATTAAATCAATCAATAAAAATTGCTGCATATTTTAAATATATAAAAAAATTGTGTGAAAAATAGAGGAAAATTAAAAGTTGTATAGAAAATCCTTAACATCCTCATAAAAAAAAACAAGCAAAGTAAAATAGTGCAGGACAATGGGCCACTCCGTGTTGAGGTCGTCAGCAATTTTGTTGCTGCTGTTCAAGTTCCTTTCAATTATATCAAGTGGTGTGTGTTCTAGTTGTATTTTCTTATAATTATAATTAATTATTAATTATAAAAGAAAAATATATAAATAAATATTTATAATTTTAATATAAGTTAGACATATAGCTTAAAAGTTTTGCCTTATCATATACTTTGAATAGGCGATGCCATCAAATGCTTTGTTTGCGACTCCACTGACAATCCCAGCTGTGCGGATCTATCCAGCAATTCAAGCATAGTGCCTGAGGTAAGTATTTGTACACTACATTCATAAAGATTCCATAAGCTTTGTCACTAAACGATAAGCATACTCGAACATGAACTGCCACTTTGTATTGAAAAACTTGGCAACTTGGTTACTTGGCCAAACACTTAACCTTTAGCTAGTAGTACGCTAATCAGGCACTAGTTGACCTTAATCAAAAGTACCTCAGACACATGCCACATTCTACATAAATTAGCTACTGCTACTGCCACACAATAACGGAAACGGAAACCTGCTGTCGCCATCGCAGTTGTCGTTACCATCTATACTATTTCCAGAATTTGGACTTGACTTTCAAAAGGTCTAGAATATTTTGCATAGAAATGTCTGATTTAACAAATAAATAATTAATGCTAAAAATAAGATCTAGATTTTTGGATATATATAGATGGATGACTTTTAAAGCTAGCAAAAAATCATAGAAAAACCTTTATAATAGATATATATATATATATTTATATCTGTATAACCTTTTTATTCTATATCAAATAGTATTTAAATATTAAATAAATCACTCTAAAAGCAAAGTTAAATGATTAAAATATTGAGCCACATCTTTTTATGTCCTATATAGCTATCTATATTTTTTGATTTTCTCTTCATAAATATTTTTATATATATTTATATATATATGTTTATAGTTTTCTACTATATAGTATTAGCTGCTGTATTAGTTAGTATTTGTCTTACAAATTGCTTGATCCACTTTGCCTTTAAGAAAGTTTACTATAATAGATACCAATGTTTGTATAATTGGAGTTTTGATAAGATAAATGTTGCCAAGAGTTGTTAGCTATTAACTGTTTACTTTTAGATGTGTAATAACAGCAAAAAAGTATCGCAATGATAATATACAGTTGGTTAGGTTTATAACAATAATTAACCATTGTTAACAATTGTTTCCATTGATTGAATTTTTTTTATTTGTTTTTTAATAATTTGTCCTATAACCCAACACGATTAACTAATTCTGATTCTTGGTATTCTTGGCTAGGAGTGTACCTTGGCCAAAATAAAATCATTAAACACATGGCTCTTTGAATTAAATACTTTCTCGTACTTTGATAATGGAGCCAGTAAAAGTCCACTTATGAATTGTCAGAAAGTGGTGGCCAGAGATAGTAAGTTTTTCTCTATATACTATATATATAGTATATTTCTAATAGATCCTCTTTTTAATGAAATAATTTATAGCTGAAACTGATGAATTGGTAACTGCTCGATTCTGTCAACTGGATACTAATGACTCTGATGCATGTGATATATTGCGTTCAAAGCTAAAAAAGTCAAGTTATGGGAATGGTAATAGACAACCACAACGAGAAAAGAGGGATCAACAGCGGCGCAGGGGCAATGCACTGGAGGAAGAGGATGACAAGAATAATAAATCCCCAGAAGATGAGTTTTTTTGTGGCATTTGTAAGGAGGATCGTTGTAATGGGGCTGCTGCAGTAACGTTGACATCACTCTGGATGGCTATGGGTTTGTTGTTTATTGTGCAACAGTTGCTTATACAGCTGCCACGCCCACAGCGTCACTGTTAAATGCAAAAAAGTGTCACAAGGGGATGTCGTAATGTTGCGGCATGTTGGTTGCATTTAATTTGAGTTACTGTTAACGTTTTTACCGTTTATTTTGTGTATATACTAAATTAATACGATTGCATATTGACAACACCGTACAAATTCTCTAGCCGTACCACTCACCCGTGCTTAACCCCTTTACCCACAGCTTCTGACATGCGATGCTTACACCTAACCCAATTCCCAAGATATATAAGTAACGACACACATGCACAGCAATAGCTGTACCTGTGCAAGTTACACACAACTACAGTTACAGTTACTAAATATAATATATATACCACCCCCACACATATACATATACAATCGCATAGGCAATCGTCGCTTTGGCCTAAGCAAATATGCGAATTTCAATTAGCAGTTTGAAAAAGAAAGAACAAAACCAAACAGAAAAAGTTTGTAAAAGCCTTTTATATCAAGGACCTGCATTCCCATCAATTATCCTTAACTGGATGATGAATAAAGTTCACATCAAAGTTCATGTTAGTTCATATTAATAATAAATTTCAATTCCTTTACAAACTTTTGAAATACTTTAACAATTTGAAAGAATCGAATGCAGTCCAATACATACAATAGAATCCAATGCTAAGCATTGCACTACACGCATTTAACATCATGTTAAGTGTTTGTTATAGGCAACAGATAAGTTAACAGCAATAGCAAAAATAAAATATATAAAAAAATTAATATAATGAAATATATTATAGCTTTATTAAGTTGTAATTAATTTGCGTTTGCTCAAACAATCGTTAAGAATGATGAGAATGATAATGATGTTATACGAATATGAAAATAATCGTATGTTTATATATAATTCACCAAAGGCCTTTATTTTTTATTGTTCACATAGCAACAAATATTAAAGATTTATATGTATAATGATATATATGTTTAAATATATATATATATATATATATATATATATATTTATAGATAGATTCATGAAATAGTAAAATTAATAATAAAAAGATCCTAAATGATCTATTATTATTTCATGGAACCATTAATTATGTTAGAAATATACTTAATAGATGTGCTTTGTATGGTCTTATTAATCGACCGTATTTAAATAGGAAATCAAATAGAGTTCTATATGCAATACCCAAGAAATGAGTAGAAAAGCAATGATAATAATGCAAATAAAAGCAAAGAGGTAAACTTTAAAAAAAAATACATATTTATATCTATTAAGTATACAACAATAATTGTTATTATTATTATTGTTATGAATATGATTTTGAATACGCCACAAACAATCAGCAAATGTGTGAAATTAAAAAAAGAAAACAAATGTTAATTAAAAGTGCAATTAGAAGAAGAATTCATAAACTGAAGCAATAAAGTAACTAAAAAATATATAATAATAATAAAATTCAATGAATAATCACAAGCGAGCTAAATAAATAAATTACGTCCATGGGAACGCCTATGTACACGCCCTCGCTATAATTATTATATCTTTTAATATTGTTGTAAAAAATAAAAAACAAAATATTCAATATTAGAGGTATAGCAAATACGTGCACCTTCAGCTATCAAAGTTCTATATAGATCATAAGCAATATAAAAAAAATAATAAAAAACGAAACAAAAAACAATTTAAAATGGTAAATGTGTGTGCAATATAATAGTTGGGATAGTCTTACATTTTGGGAGTTCAAATGGATATATATCGATTTACGGAATTAGAAAGCTAACCAACAGAATTTCCTTTAAGCTTTTTTTACTGTACAACAATTAATTTAGTGTAACTGTATAACAGTTTCAGTTTAGCCACATTACACAATCTTAAACGGCTACAATCTTTGTCTCAACTTAATCCGTTTACATAAATTTATACTGTATAACTTTAACGAACTCAGAAGCTTCAATTAATATTAAACATATATATATATATCGCTGTTACAATAAACTCATCATTATATAGCACAGTTGGTTGTATGTTGTGGACAGATATTGATATATGATAGTAAAACAACAGATCAATTTTTATACTGATCAGTTAGCACAGTTGTTGATAACTCGTATATGAATCCCATTGCCAGTTCAACGCACTTCATTTAATCCTCGAACTGATCGATTGAACCTCTTTTCTAAATATCGTTCATTTAAAACAATTTGAGTTCATTTTGATATGTAATGATTCGATAAACATAATCGTTCAATCATGTATATCGATGTTTTTTTTTTTTATTTGCTTACAAATAAATTAATAATTGTACAGATTTCTACGACGTTATAAGGCAATATAGCAACAGTTTATCATAATTGCAGTAGCTCAACTGAAGGTGAATCGATTTTAAACTTTGAATCAATTAATACTTCAGAAATAAATGTTGTTCAATCGAATCTCTAAAAGCACCTCTACTAACTTTTGAACTAAGGTTATACACCTTTCAAACTAAATACTTATAGGTAAAGATCGTAGAACAGTTATGTCAAGTATAACAGTTACTATTGATGACATGATTCCGTATGTAACACAATTGTATATATCTTCTTCTTCAATGTTTCATTTTCTTGTATATTATTTTTTATGATATTTTTTTCTATCAATCAGCGATAATTTTTCCATTCCTCATGTTTAATGGATGTTCCCATCCTCCCCTCTTCCGTGAAATGTTTCGGCGTTTAATTTAAAACTCTTTTGTGATGCTATCGTTACGTCCGCTTGTCTCTTACCTTGGCAGAACATGTTACTGATCAATAGAGTACAAGAAGATACGCGCTCAAATTTGATAGAAGAATCCATTGTGAAGAATCACAGAAGCCCAAACCACATAACAAAATCAATTGCTGGCAGTTCAATTCAAATTTTCAGTAGCTCAAGCAGCAATAATTTTGCTTCCTACTTCCACTCAACATCCCTACTACATTGAATCGTATATCGAATGTACTTAATATTCGTTAGAACTCGTGGTATTTCCAGTACTCAGCGTGCAAGTTGCGTGTAACTTTTAACACGTGAAACAATTTGAATATTCAAAACTTTCATCACTTTTCATAAATAAACCCAAAACCGTCAGCGACAAAACGAGAGTGCGAGAGAGAGATAAATAGAGTGAGAATGCAGTTAAAGTGGTTTCAGGTGTTGGTGTTAGTTTGGGTTGTTTGCTGCGGCACCTCTTCAGGTAGGTGAATGTCATAAATCAAAGTTGCTAAGCTACCTGCTACCTGGAGCTATGCTAATTGATTGACCCAACCAGAAACGTTGCTCATACGCAACGTTGCACCCCTACCAACTACTACCCTGTCTGTCCTTGACTGCCGATAAGCAGGCAAATTTTGTTGAATGACTTACTCATTGTTTTCTGTATGTGTGTGTGCATGTGTTATAGCGCTGCGCTGCTACATATGCGAAGATTGCGATGAGGAAGCTCAGCTAAAAGAGTTGGAAGTGTGCACGGTACCCACTTCAATGGTCCAACAACAACCGCAGCAACAGCCGGCAGCAAATGGATTGCCTGTCAGTAGTGGGTTAAACCCAATTACAAATCCCTCTCCAGTGGCAACTTCAAATCCACCAGCTATTGCCCCTGGTGCAGCACCGGGAAACACTCTACCTGCAGTACCGGGCAATATTGTTGGTTCAGCAACTGGTAATGGTCCTACCGCAACATTAGGAAATGCTACTGTTGCAGCAACTGGTAATGCATCTGCTCCAGCAACTGGCAATGCTCCTGCCGTAGCCACTGGTGGTAATGGTAGTGATGAGGAGGATTATGACAGCGATGAAGATGCATCTGCAGGAAATCCAACTGTGGGCATTATGGCTGCTGGCGCCAATCGACCCGTTAAACCAGCAGTAGCTTCTGCGCCAGCCTCATCGGCAGCAGCAACTGGAGCGAACGCACCCGCCGATGCTGCTGCTAATAGTGATAGCAAAGCTACTGAGGATGAAGATGAGGATTATAGTGAGCGGCGCAAACGTAAGCGTAAATCCAGCCGTCAATCCATGGGAGATGCAATAGCTGTTTGCTATATAGCTAGCTTGAGAAGTAAGTGGCAAATCTTTAGAGGCTTACCTGTAAACTTATGCATACTTTCTTTCTCTGTTTCTTTTTATCCTTTTGTGTATTTTTTACTACTAGTTAATGACACGGAAATAACGAATCGTGGCTGCACCGTGGTGATAAATGATAACCAAACCGCAGCCTGTAGCTCGCTATACAATGGTTGGAACGTTGTGGGCTGTCAGCTATGCGAATCGAATGGATGCAATGCACCAATACATGCCACAGTTGTTGGTCAATGGAGCAACAATGGTAGCTGTTGTAAAGGTGCTCCAACAGTTGGTCTAATGCTTCTGACACTGCCCGTACTTTATACTCTAGCAGCAAATTTAGTTAATGGATTTGTGTCCAATAAATTAATATATCAATAAATAATATTTACACATATACACATACATTCGTATATATATATATATATATATATCGTACACCAATTGAATCTATTTGTAGCTTAGTTACGTATTGAAGTATTTGGTAGTATTTGGCCAATGAGCACACCTTAACTATTTTAGCCAAATTGTTTAATTGTTAATTGTTAACTTATTTCGATAAGGAAAAGAAGGCAGAACAAACGGTATCCATCGAGCAGCAGTAAATCAATTAGAATAGCCCTAAATAATTTATACAATGACGATGACACTTGCGATGACGATAACGATAACGATAATGCTAACGATACTCAATACGAGTCACACCAACTACAAAGTGAGTTCATTTCTATTGATGGGAACATCCATTAAACATGAGGAATGGAAAAATTATCGCTGATTGATAGAAAAAAATATCATAAAAAATAATATACAAGAAAATGAAACATTGAAGAAGAAGATATATACAATTGTGTTACATACGGAATCATGTCATCAATAGTAACTGTTATACTTGACATAACTGTTCTACGATCTTTACCTATAAGTATTTAGTTTGAAAGGTGTATAACCTTAGTTCAAAAGTTAGTAGAGGTGCTTTTAGAGATTCGATTGAACAACATTTATTTCTGAAGTATTAATTGATTCAAAGTTTAAAATCGATTCACCTTCAGTTGAGCTACTGCAATTATGATAAACTGTTGCTATATTGCCTTATAACGTCGTAGAAATCTGTACAATTATTAATTTATTTGTAAGCAAATAAAAAAAAAAAACATCGATATACATGATTGAACGATTATGTTTATCGAATCATTACATATCAAAATGAACTCAAATTGTTTTAAATGAACGATATAAGAAGGCCCTTGTTTTGAAGTTTGATTCGCAAGGATATGCAAGGATATGCAGGAGATATAAGGTTTTTAGTCGAAAAAATCACTATTTTTTGTTTAAATTAGCTGTAAAAGTACTAATTCTGGTCCGATTATAATATTTTATAATTTGCATGACTCGTAAGGATCATTCCTACTGTTTGGCATTTATAGTAGAAAACTATAAACATATATATATAAATATATATAAAAATATTTATGAAGAGAAAATCAAAAAATATAGATAGCTATATAGGACATAAAAAGATGTGGCTCAATATTTTAATCATTTAACTTTGCTTTTAGAGTGATTTATTTAATATTTAAATACTATTTGATATAGAATAAAAAGGTTATACAGATATAAATATATATATATATATCTATTATAAAGGTTTTTCTATGATTTTTTGCTAGCTTTAAAAGTCATCCATCTATATATATCCAAAAATCTAGATCTTATTTTTAGCATTAATTATTTATTTGTTAAATCAGACATTTCTATGCAAAATATTCTAGACCTTTTGAAAGTCAAGTCCAAATTCTGGAAATAGTATAGATGGTAACGACAACTGCGATGGCGACAGCAGGTTTCCGTTTCCGTTATTGTGTGGCAGTAGCAGTAGCTAATTTATGTAGAATGTGGCATGTGTCTGAGGTACTTTTGATTAAGGTCAACTAGTGCCTGATTAGCGTACTACTAGCTAAAGGTTAAGTGTTTGGCCAAGTAACCAAGTTGCCAAGTTTTTCAATACAAAGTGGCAGTTCATGTTCGAGTATGCTTATCGTTTAGTGACAAAGCTTATGGAATCTTTATGAATGTAGTGTACAAATACTTACCTCAGGCACTATGCTTGAATTGCTGGATAGATCCGCACAGCTGGGATTGTCAGTGGAGTCGCAAACAAAGCATTTGATGGCATCGCCTATTCAAAGTATATGATAAGGCAAAACTTTTAAGCTATATGTCTAACTTATATTAAAATTATAAATATTTATTTATATATTTTTCTTTTATAATTAATAATTAATTATAATTATAAGAAAATACAACTAGAACACACACCACTTGATATAATTGAAAGGAACTTGAACAGCAGCAACAAAATTGCTGACGACCTCAACACGGAGTGGCCCATTGTCCTGCACTATTTTACTTTGCTTGTTTTTTTTTATGAGGATGTTAAGGATTTTCTATACAACTTTTAATTTTCCTCTATTTTTCACACAATTTTTTTATATATTTAAAATATGCAGCAATTTTTATTGATTGATTTAATATTTTTATTTTTATTTTAAAAATATTTATATTTTTTGCTTTTTTGAAAATAAGTTTCGTTTTAAGAGCGATTTGAGAGACGCGCTTCAACGTTGTGGCACAGACTTTGGCCAACTGAAAACTGAGATAGAAATTTGGAATTTTTCTGTTGCTGCCACAAAATCAAAATAAAAGAGAAAAAAGTAGTATAAAGTAAATGGGGAATTAAACGGCGACGTCATCGGCAAAGGACGAACACTAGGCAAAGCACAATGAACGAATGAAAGCAGCACGAACACCAATGTGTGCGTCGTTGTGGGTGTGTGTGTGTGTTTGTATGTGAGTGTGTATATACGTGTTGGCATGTGGGAGCGGCGACTGACAAGTTTCTCCCTCTATCTCTATCTTTTTCTCTATCCTACTCGTTCTTCCTTCCTGCCTTAGTTTTTTGTCCAAGCAACTGTTTGGTCCTTGGCTGCGTGGTTGCTTCGCCTCGTTGCGCTCGAGTGGCTATGACAGTAATAACCTCTCGGCATCCCACGTGGCTGCAAGCCAAAGCACAGAAACAACAACAACAAATATAAAAGAAAAAAAAAAACACAAAAACAAATAAAGAAATTATTCAAATTTCGAAATTGTAGCCACATGCAGCCTCTAGGGTCACAATGGCTTCCAGCTTACACACTTTTGCTTTGGCTCAAAGGTTTTGAAGATTTCGCGGAACCTTTCAGCATGAAGAGCAAAACAGACACTGAAGACACTAAGGATTCAAGATGATTGTATGCGCCAGAGGGTAGTTGCAGTAGCAACAAAACAAAATGCCATAATTAGTGGCGCCCCAGAGCGCAAGCTCCATTGACTATGATGATTGTATCGTGGGCGCTTATTTATCTCATCCAACAAATGTATCTACATGCAACAATTTTGCAAAGGGGGAAAAAAGTAAAAATTGGCGAAAATGGTCAATGTCTCAGACTTGAAAGAAAACTATTGCATTCGACAGGAATAAGCCCCGGGACTCCAAAAAGTATATTCTTTTGAAATCGGTCCATATTCGTCGGAGTTATAGAAAAACAAAAACACTACATTTTTGCTTTAATTATCTGTAACTTTGCAATTTGTAATAAGAAGAAGACAATATTTGGTTTCAGTATTTTGCATAAAAACCTTTATTGTTTAAAAACTTAAAAAGTCATTACAGGTGTTCGTTATAATTACATTACATTATGGTTATTTTTGGATGGGTTCGTCGAGTATAGTCTCCACCTTTTGAATTGCACTGCGTGTATTCTTCTCTACATTCTCATGTTCATCCTCAAGCAATTCAGCTATAAACGGCACCATCTCAGACAACATAGGAGCAAAGCTTTCGCCCAGCTTGCGGGGGATAGCTACGCTTGTATTGAAGGCCAGGATACGTTTTTCGGGTGAGGTGATACGTGTCTTAAGCAGCATTTGGTTGTTTAACTGCTTCCAGAGCTCATCATTGGTAGCGGCTGTTACCTAAAAAGAATCGAACACCATTCAAATGAATAATATTTTTCCAAAAAAAAAAATAAAAACAGCAACAATAGACAAATTTGACAAAAATTTATAATTACTGAATCAATATATAATAAAAATAAATTATCTTGTACAAATTCACAAAGATTGCGTTTTCTGATGGCATTAATGCAGAATTGTAGCTCAATCCGCTTGTGTGTGCGTAATATAAGTCTATCAGAGAGTCGACTGATATGGCGTGTAATCTCTTTTGTTTTCGCTCGTCAACGTACAATTATCAGCTAATAAAATGAAAAGTTAAAACATTTCCACTTTTGATTCACAGTTGCAAAAAATAGCTCATACCTGGAAGTTGACTTTATTTAGGAATATTTATTTTTTTACTTTAAAATATAATTATGGACAATAATAACGCCAATTTTGAAAATAAACATTTTGAGACGAAGTTTATACGTCCTCTTGGAAGGGGTAGCTATGGTTCTGTCACTCAAGAAACCTGGTTATCATCAAATGGTCCAATTGACGTTGCAGTTAAGAGGATTCAGAATAATGGCGATTCAGAACGTGTTGACGCAGAGATAAAATATCTAAGTGCAGCTAAACATGAGAATATAGTGAAATTATATGGTTTCAATAAGACATTAACTAAAATATCTTTAATTATGGAATATGCAGACTGTGGTACACTTTCAAAATTCTTACACGGACCACGTAACGAACGGTTGTATAAAAATAATCAAATACTCAACTGGATGTTACAATTAACCAATGTAATTCTAAATTGATTTATCTATTATTTCATATACGTCTTGATAGAAAATATTATCCTTTATCATCTAGGGAATGGCTTATTTGCATGGGAAAAATATTGCTCACCGTGATCTTAAAACATCAAATATCGTCCTTGCTAAAGAATATAAGATCCTTAAGATATGCGATTTTGGTCAAGTGAAAGAATATTCATCGGATATGAAAACTGATACTGGTACTGCCGCATATAAAGCTCCTGAAGTATGTAAAAAATATGTATATAGGTATAGTTATTAATATGAACATATATGAAACACAGGTTGTTGCAGGAAATCGATATACTCTAAAGTGTGATGTCTTTAGTTTTGGCATTATATTGTGGGAGATATTGTCAAGAAAAAAACCTTTCTATGAAGTAGAAAATCAGCTAGGGTTTGCTATTACACATCGAGTCATAAGTAATAGTCGTCCTTCGCTTGAAGATATACCAAAATCTGCAATATCGAAACAAATAAAAAAGTTAATACCTTTATGTTGGCAAACAAATCCAGAAGAACGGCCAACTTTCAAGGGATTAGCTTATACATTCTCAATCGATCCACGTTCAGCACCTAATGATTGGCTCAACATACATTCTCTAGAGCCATTAACAAACGATGATTTATAATAAGTAAATTAATTATAAATCAAACATTAAAAATTTATAACAAATATATATAATTTATAATTCATATCGATAAGCTTTGAGTAACATTAAGTTCAACGACCAATTTCTCTGTATTTAATTAACTTAACTTAACTTGATTAAATATAGAAATAAAAACTTTCACGACTTTTCTTTGTTTATATTTTAAAGTTTTTAATCAAATGTAATGTGACATATATATAATTGCGTTCTTATCACTTAATTATATCTCAAAATATAAAAAAGCTATGACAAATCCATAAAAAAAATAAAAATCCAAAAATTATATTAAGATCTTATCTAATCAGAAGGTTAATATACTGGATGTTATAATGATCGATTTCCTTTACTACTTGGGTGATATGATAACGAAATTGTGATCGATTACTATGAGATTTGTCATCCATATAATACAATAACATTTCACATCTAATAGGTTGTATTCAGATACATCCGATCTTTATGTATCCGGATGTATCTGAATATTGAATAATTTACTATATATATATATATATATATATATATTGAAAGAAATGAAAATGTAAACATACTTTTTTTTTTTTTTTTAGTAAGATTTTTTCTTTATTTACATCTGCCAATGCGGCATTAGATTAAATTTTTTAAAGTTAATTTAACAGAAAATTTCCCACTAGGGGACTCTGAATGGTAGTGGATGGAGCCTCAAGAGCCTACGGCGCTGGTCACTGTTATCCAGTAGATGAATGGCTAGTTGATTTGAATGCTCTTCAATCCTTTTTAAGTGTCTTCTGCTAGACCTGGATATTTCGTCACTTATCCATCGCATGTTGAGGTCCCTCATGACATATATGTTGCGGACAAAAAATAACCAAAACACAAAGTATACACTTTTTGTATTGATTTCTTGAAGGTATACAGGGTACCACAAATGCCTTGTTATTAATATATATTTATTAGGGCGGCCGATTTAATTCTTGCTGTTCGCATAGAGAAGGCACTATACCCTTAAGATACCTAATGTATTTTGTCTCGGACCGGACTACCCTTTAGTTGTAATGATTTTTAGGGTTTGATAGTACACTCAAATTTTTAGAGTATTAAAAATTAAACAGATTGAATTTATGTGCTTATAAATAAATGTAGTAGAAATGCAGATTGTGTTAAACTATTTTATAAGCTGCATAACGTAATACTTTTTTATTACTGTTGTGTTTTTGTATATATTAGTATGTAGGACAGGACATGTTCAGCAAATGATAGCACAATGTGACCTTCAACATCATAAAGCAAAAATACGCACTCATGAAAGATGAAAAACATTTTGAGTTGTCACTGAGAGAATTCAAAATCAATGATTTTTATGCTGGCGCCAAGGAGTCCAGGAAAATAAAATCGGATTCCATGGTAGATGGTGTTGGATGCTCGTATAAAGTATGAGGTTGGTAGCTAACGGAAACTGCGGATGCTGTTGCTATTGCTGGCGCCAGACTGACGTAAAACGCACACGCAGTCAGAGACACACTCTCACACACACACATACACACACACACACACACAGATAGACTAATAGACAAAGACAGTTGGGAGTGAAAAACTTTTTACGCTAGCGACAAAGGCAGAACACAAAATAGAACGCATGTGGGTCAGTCCGCGCATTTGAGCCCAGAAAACTGTATCTGTATCTATGTAGCTTTCGATATATGTGTAAATGTATTTGTATATCATATATTTTGTAGTATATATGTTGGGTAAAGACAACAAATAAAACGAGCCAAAACATTAAAGCCAAGTGCGAGTCAACCAAGGGCTAACAGTTTCTAATGAGAGAGTATGAGGGTGGCAACATGTCGTGTCCTTGTCTTATCCACTGCTGTATATTCAACTCTCACACAATACACCTACTCATACTCATACTACTTATAAGAAAACTAAACAAAACTTATGCTATTAGTTTTGGCTGGCGATGACGCTGCGTACAAAGCCACAAAACAATTGTGCAGACATTTTGGCAACAGCCATGAAACATGCTAAGCTTTTGACCAACCTATTATACTGTGGGCGAGTCCTTGGTCAATTTCAACATTTTGCATTTTCCAATACAAAACACATAACAAACGACTACAATGCCAGAATACCACTTTCCCCAACCCAACCCATCATATCATTTTTTTATTATATGCACTACGCAGCGTATTACTATTTTATGTAATTGAACTTTAAAAACGAATGAATCCTTAAGTTACAGAATAAAATATGTTTTTCATTTAAATTTAAGAATACGATAATAATTAGTTACATACTACATAAATCAGTCAAGCATTCAGTATAAAATGTAATTTCTCGTTTTTGTAGACCACAAGTTATCGCTTAGAAGAAATCTCTCTAAGGTATACTCTATACTATATCTAACACAAAATTTATCAGCTTGAAGATAATGTACAGACTTCTTGCTTTTTTAATAAATTAAACTCAATGGATAATAATGAAAATAAATATAATTCATATTTGTTTAAATACTTGTAATTACGAGTATCTTAAGATCTACGAATTACTTAAATGCGAGAAAAATAGTTGCAATCGAATCACTCATATTAAATGAGTTCCAAAAATTATGTTGAGTGCAGTTTAGTTTAATTTAATAAAGTAATTAGCGTCTAAGTATTAATAGAGAGGCAATCGTTAGGCCAAAGATTGTAAAGATGCCAAGATGGGATGTGGCAATTGCTCCATTACAACCCTCTTCACTGCATGTGCATATGGTTTGCTTGTAGCCCTCATTATCTGCCGTAAAGCAAGTATTGTGTGATTTCTCCTCAATCCAGCCGCAACTGCGCTCAATTCGATGTTCTTTATTGACCTCCAGTGTGAGTATCGTCTTGCGGCAGAATGCTTTCATATCGCCTTTCGGTGCACAAGCCTTTAGATATTGTTCATCCAGCTGAACTCTTGGTGTGTTAACACGAAGACTGGCGCAATCAACATTTTCATGGGAATTGCACTGATGACAGCGTATGCTCCAAACTGCATAAATAAAATATAAACGGTAAAAGCAATTTTTTTTTTAACGCCCCAAAGTAGTCTTTGGTACTTAAATATGTAAATAGTGTTCTTTTAAACTGTTTAACTGTCATTTGCATTGAAATGGACTCCGACAGTTGCATATCGTTCATTTCACGTTGCAGACATTTTGACAGCAAATTATTTTATTAGCCGCATTAGCTATCAGCTAGTCGACTGTCTAACTGTATGATTGACAGACTGACTCAGTGACTTACAGACTTACAGACTAACTTGACTAACACTTGACTGACTGTCTGAGTTTATGGCCAATTCAGCAGGCCCTGCACTACTTACTTGTTACCTAAAATAATTGCATGTCAACTGAAAAGTAGTTCCACTTTCCACTTTCACTTTTACTTCTAACTTCTTTGGCTTCTATTTCTAAATTCTTAACACGCAAACGGCATAAAAAACTTAAGAACTTTGAACAACTATCGCTATAGATAAGCAAATATATATGATATACCCTACTATTATATGCTCTACATACTTTTTACTACATTTACCAAATGTAAATGTCAAGTGTAAAACTGTTTTCGGAGCGTATGCGCAATGTTTTTCTGTTAATGGTGTTTTTTTTTCATTTTGGCTTAAATTGAAAAAAAGTTTTGGTATAATAAAAAGCCAACTGCCATTAATATGTAACAGCTACCAGACCCTACCTAACTGCCATCAACTTGACATTTGAATATAAGATTTTAGATTTTAGATTTGATGATTTGTAATTTTAGATTTTAGATTTATATTTTGTGTTTTGTGTTGGCAGCTTTCAACTTTGTATTATACAATTTGCATTTAACATTTTAACAATAGCTGCATATTCATGCCGCTTGTGGTCAACTTGCAACAACTTGAATTTCTACATTGTTGCAAGATTTCTGAAGTATCAACAACTTTTTCTAACTTGACAATTCTATGCTAATGAAATGTACTATATAAGACAGTCTTATAACACTTACTAACTAACTTAGTAGAATATTTACACTTTTTATTATTATTATTATTATTATTAATAAAATAACTTTTATAATTTAACACATTGAGAGTCAGATTATCAGACGAGCAGAGCTACAACAACTTGTAGAAAAATAATAATGGTATAAAGTAAATTTTAAAGCGAGAAAAGTGACTTCAATTGAAACTAATTTATTTATATCAACACATATATATATATTATATACACTTGTATATAAGTGGAATAACTCTGAAAATCCAGTTAAATTGAGTTTCAAACAAATCCTTTTTCTGCCTTCAATTTTATACAAAAAGAAAGAGAGACTTTAAAATGTTTTTGATTAAAGTTGAACTTGTGGATGATTATATATTATTTACATTGAATAATATACTTTGTATCTGTATACATATATTCATATTCATATATATATATTTATATATATATATATATGTATATATATATTTGTTTCTTTTTTAATATAACAGAAGTACTGATTAACATACATATAACAATATACAATGTATGTACACAAATATAAAATGTTTATATTAATCTTATCAACCTAATTAACTTAATTATTATTATCGAACATAAGTTGTAAACATCATTTTAAAATCAACCTCAAGTAAACTCCAAAAGACATGCAGCCACTTTGCTTATCTGCAATTACTTTTGGTATAG
>JBAMBS010001528.1:0-86676 GCA_037044455.1 Zygothrica quintamaculata
GACCGACTCTGGTAGCTGCATCGTTCTGTTGTTCTTGACACATGGGTGATGCAGCCGTCTTCTGCGGTGGTTTTGTCGAAAATGTGACTGGAATAATATTTAATCAATAGTTTTATCTAATGATAATAATTTAAATTAAACTTACCAATCCGTTTCAACATACATTGATGTGCCAATCTATTGGCAAACATTTTTGCATTAACGTTCATATTTTACTTTTAATATTCTGTTTAGATAATCATGCGTAGGGCTGGTGAGCCAAATCGGAAAATTCGATACATTTTCGATAGCTTCATCAAATTTCGATTCTTTACCGGCAATAAGACCGTACTGAAATAATAAATTTTTGGCAAATGCATGATAATTTAAATTTTATAATGCTCTCACTAAAGTATATAGACAATAATACAAGAACTATAATAAATAATTAAAATGTATGCAACAAATTATAGGCGATATGGCTATACATTTTAAATGTAGTTTCGATGACGCTACCGGCAACTTTAACATAAAAAACTTTTAAGTTGGCAATTAAAATATTTATATATTACAGTAGATATGCGCTATCTCCATTACGCCTTTCAAGCTGTCCTTAAATGCAATCAGTAATAATAAATCAATCCTATTCGCAAAACGCAGCTTGGCAGCACTGACAAGGGCTGTCAATTTCAGAAACTAAATTTGCTATCGGCGCTATCAGAACTTATCGAATCTAACACAACGAATATGTGTTTCCGTTAATTTATAAGCCGATAATTTATGAGAAATTCAATATTACAATTAGTTTTCTTTTTATATTATATATGTGAAAATTAAGCGCATATGTTTAAAAAAAATTTTATTAAAATTATTTTTAACAAAGAATTAGAAAAAATTTGCAAATAATAAAAAGGTATAATTTTTAAATTATATTCATACATTAATACTTCGATGAATTTTAAAGGACACTTGTAAAAATTCTTAAACAACCACCAACCAAGCCACCTCTAAACATAGGATTGGCATCGAGAAGGACGAATTCATGAGCCATTCACCTCAGCTGCTTCTATAATTTGGTTTCGAAATATGTAATAAAAAAAATTAAAAATTAATTCAATGAAGTGAGCTATTTATAATATAGCTATCGAGACGAGACTTAGAAAGTACAATATACATGCTAAAATTATATTATAATTTTAAAACTACTGTGGCTTTGGAACGACAAGTGCGTGTCTCTATTCAGGGGCCATACTGCTCTTAGATATCATATACGGTTTAATTTAAACCATAATAAGATTAAGTAATTAAATTAAAAATTATTAATAACAATAAATAAATTAAATTAACACTCAAAATTTACAGGCAATTGAATGCGTGCGACTCTAACCACCAGCCGTTTTATAGGCGGTGATGGGATATCTTCCACACTAGCTAGCAACTCCTTTTTTACTGAATTTCCGTGAATCCTCCGAATGTGTCTATTAAGAGCTTGTCCTTGGGTAAATGCTAGTGAACAATTCTGGCATTTGTAGGGACGTTCACCAGTATGAACTCTCAGGTGCTGCGTCAAAGCATATTTACGTTGGAAGCTTTTACCGCAGGTATTGCAACAATGACTACTTTTAGATCTAGAAACAGAAAATAAAAATGCAATAGTACGTTTCAATTTAAAAAAAATGTAATAACACTTACTGGTTTTTACTTAACTTGCTATCTCTTCTCTTATTAATATACACTTCCTGAGGTTTTAAATTGTTTTTGTTATTATTTCTTTTAAAATTATGGTTAACTAACGGCGGTTCAGCGCTCTGCCTCGTTTCCAATTCATTCAGTTCACATTCTAGGTCGAGTTCTTCGTAGGCAACTGGTGGTAATTTATCTCTAAGGCCACGTTCTATAGCAGGCAATGCTCTTTTTGGTGTTGACATTGGACTTGAGTTGGTTTTCTGCGCTTTTTGCTTTTCCACAGACTTTTCGGTTGAGTTAACAGATTGGTCGTGCGAAACAAATTGATCCACCCACAGTTGAGATTGAATCTTTACGACTGCACGACAATGTTCACTAATATGATTTCTTAGAACATGATTTTGTATGAAAGATCTGAAACAGTGTGGGCACTGATACGGTCGTTCCCCAGTATGAATACGTGTATGAATTTTCAGATCATGACCTCGAAGAAATCCTTTTCCACAAATACTGCAAAAATACGACCTCTCACCAGTGTGACGTCTGTGCGGATATTTAAATAAAAGCCTCATAGTCGGTTAAAGTTATTATTATTACTCACTTTTCATGTACGCGCAGAAGATACATACGACCAAATCCTTTTTGGCAATATTTGCATTTGTATGGCTTATCATCTTTGCTCTGTGATTTATTTTTGATTAGAGTAATGGAATTGTGTTGCTGTTGGGTATATGTTTTTTCACACTGTTCACTAATTGAAGAACCCACTTGTCGATTCGGAACTGCTTCATCAGAATTTAGCGGTTCTGTTTTAATACTATTTAAGTTAATTGGGAAATGGGATGATTTATGGTATACAGCTTCTACAAGAGGTAGTACACATTTAGTGTCATTCGTCGCAAGAATTTGCAAAAGCTGACGATTGCTTTCTTCACATGTACGTTTAAATTTGTATGCATTTTGAGCCGCAAGAACGCAAGAAAGGCATATGTACTGAGGCAGTAAATCATCGGCTTTTACCTCACAGAATTCGTTTAGCATTTCAGCCAAACTCGGTTCATTTTTTGACGGTTGTTGCCGTTTGGCAAATATGCCAACCAATGTAACGGAGCTATCCATGCACACACGGCAGAGTTTCTCCATAATTAATTATTACGCACGACATACGGTATAGCTTACATTGCAAATATGTAGTTAAATTTCAACTCTTCTCACGACGCAAAACATTGCATGTGTATGTATAAGTATATGCATCCAAACTTAACATACATGTATACTTGTATAGTCCTGTATACAAAATTCATTTGTGTTTTCGATAACCGATTTTCAATTTTTATTTTTCATACAACCCTGCTGTCAGCTGCTTTGACTGTGCTTTCGAAACGGCTGATTTGTAGAGCTCTCACAATTTGTGACTGGCCTCTTATTGTGGTTATCAATGGGTAGCGCACTAGTTTTGTGAGTCGCTCTCACAATATAAACTGACAATACTTGTAAATAATTTACAGACTGTTTCAGGCGATGGGCAAGTAATTTGATAAACTCGAAACCACTAAACCTTAACAGAGGCAAGTGTTTGTTTTTGTCAGACCACAAAGGCTACAGAAAGATTTCCGTAAACTTGGGCACAATTGACAGCCGATACACAGACAAAAAGAAAAAAATGCATAACCAATTGCCATTATTTGCAAGCGGTGAAATTATTCATGGATTTGGACGTGGCTCAAAAGAGCTGGGCATTCCCACAGGTTTGTGTCTGATTATTATAAATACAACTGCAGTGGTTTTATTTTTGTTTGTTATTTTTCTTACAATACTTTTATAGCCAACCTTTCTTTGGAGGTGGTAAAGTCTTTGCCCGATTCTCTGCAAACTGGAGTGTACTATGGATGGGCGAATGTAAATAATGGCGATGTGTATAAAATGGTTCTAAGTGTGGGCTGGAATCCCTATTACAATAACACAGAAAAGAGCATAGAAACGCATATGCTACATGATTTTAAAGGTGATTTGTATGGCCAAACGCTAAAAATTTGTATTTTAGAATATTTGAGGCCTGAGGAAAATTTTGATTCGTTAGAAGCCCTAATTGCAGTTATTAAATCGGATATAGAAAAGGCAAAAGTACTTCTTGACAAACCAGAGCATAAAAAGGTTAAGGAGGCTCAATTCTTTACAGAGAAAATAGAAAAAAATGATGTATAAATTGTAGATATAAAACTTTGATGGCTTTAGTAACAAAATTCACGTATTTGTTCAGAAGAGGCACGTACTTAAGATATGTCTAGTTCTTGAAATAAATGGCAATTATTTTCATCACGTAGTTCGATTAATAATTTTATAAACCATATCAGATTAAACAGATACACAAGTGCCAAAAGACACTTGAAAGCATTTTTATTGAATATACTTTCTATCTAAAAAGTGCGATATGATCTGCAGCAAAAAAAAGATAAAAAGCAAAAGTTAATTGTAGAAGCTCAGTTATATTTATAAAATAAATTTTGTAATTAAGACTGTATTTTGTTAAAGGCACTTATAGTGATCGTACATAATAAATAGACACGATTGATTGAAATTTAACCAAGCGGCTTTTACATTTTTTTGTATCGTTCAAAGTCCATCCAGAGTTAGCAACTACTTGATATAGTAAACCGACATTTTTTTGAGACTTGGCATAAACACTTGCTTTGTAATAAGATCAGTTAAGCTTTGTATAGGAATATTAAATAAAAAACATATGACTGGGTTTGATTGTATAATATTTTCTTAGCTCATTCTTACGTAGTAGCTAAAAAAATTTTGATGACAAAGGCTTACTGGAGTTTAGTATAACAGTAAAACAGTTTCTCTAAAATGAAACTTGATGCACAATCAGTAAAAAATGAAATATGTAAAATAAGGATAAAATGTTTATATGATTAAGGACACATATTGCTATCACATGCAAATGCACAATCAGAACTCTTAATTGACACCTGTAGATCACGATCCTTACTTCATCAAAATCAATTACATTGTGCAAACAAGCAAGAGGTATCCCTATTATCACTTTGTATTAATAATATTTAAGTCTAATTTTGTCTTGTAGAAGTTTATTTTGCCGTTACAACTAATACTTACAGCGATTTTATGTAATATATCGGTAGAATGCATGTTGCAGATATCGATTGTGTCATCGATACTTCGTTAATGGAAATGATCGCGGTACGTTTTCTGCGTGTATAAAGCGTAGATTTGTGTATATAAAACCGTTGCTATAAACGGCAATTTCAGATCAAAGCATTACATTACCCGCGTTGGATAACGTTGTAGCGAATCTACATAGAAAGAACTTAAACATCAAGTATGTCGAGCAGCAACAACGTGTCGACGCCGCAACTGCAACATGTGCGTGTTAAGAAACCTAATCAACAGGTGGAGGCCGAAGCGCCCACATCGAATTCTACGACTCTGTCCATTAGTGAGAACAAGGAATTAACCGGTTTGACACATGAGTGTGGTGTCTTTGGTGCCATTGCTTGTGGAGATTGGCCAACTCAAATTGATATTGCCCACGTGATTTGCCTAGGTCTGGTGGCACTTCAGCACCGTGGACAGGAATCAGCAGGCATAGCCACTAGCGAAGGCAAGTGCTCAAAAAACTTTAATGTTCACAAGGGCATGGGTATGATCAGTACACTTTTTAATGACGATTCCATGAAAAAGTTACGGGGCAATTTGGGTATAGGCCACACACGCTACTCAACAGCAGGTGCTTCAGAAGTAGTGAACTGCCAGCCGTTTGTAGTTCACACAGCACATGGAGCTATGGCACTGGCCCACAACGGTGAACTCGTCAATAATGAATCGCTACGGCGTGAAGTGTTAGGCCGTGGTGTCGGCTTATCCACGCATAGTGACAGTGAGTTAATAGCTCAATCTCTTTGCTGTGCACCAGAAGACGTTTCCGAAGATGAGGGTCCCAATTGGCCAGCCCGTATTAGACATTTTATGATGCTGGCACCATTGTCTTATTCACTTGTTATTATGCTAAAGGACAAGATCTATGCTGTGCGCGATACTTATGGCAATCGACCATTATGCATTGGTAAAATTATGCCCATAAACTCTGGCCATGGAGATAGTAACGAAGCACCCGTAGACGGATGGGTTGTATCCAGTGAAAGCTGCGGCTTTTTATCCATTGGCGCACGCTATGTACGCGAGGTAGAGCCTGGAGAGATTGTTGAATTAACACGCAGAGGTTATCGGACCGTGGATATTGTTGAACGTCCCGAATTCAAGCGCATGGCTTTCTGCATATTTGAGTATGTATATTTTGCACGTGGCGATAGTATTTTTGAAGGACAGATGGTATACTCTGTGCGCTTGGAGTGTGGACGCCAGCTATGGCGAGAAGCACCCGTCGAAGCAGATATTGTAAGCTCTGTTCCTGAATCAGGAACTGCAGCTGCTCATGGTTATGCCCGAGAGTCTAATTTGGAATTTGCTGAAGTGTTGTGCCGAAATCGCTATGTTGGTCGTACCTTTATACAGCCTTCGACACGCCTTAGACAGTTGGGTGTCGCTAAAAAGTTCGGAGCACTTTCAGAAAATGTAGCTGGCAAGCGTCTTGTGCTAATTGATGATTCGATTGTACGTGGTAACACTATTGGGCCGATAATCAAGCTATTGCGTGATGCAGGAGCCCGGGAGGTGCACATTCGAATTGCAAGCCCGGCGCTGCAGTACCCTTGCTACATGGGTATTAATATACCTACTCGCGAAGAACTTATCGCCAATAGGCTGAATGCAAAGGAGCTGGCTCGACATGTAGGTGCCGACAGTTTAGCTTATCTAAGTGTAGCCGGTTTGGTAAAAACTGTGCAGCGCAAACATATAGCATCTTCCAAACCAACTGGACATTGCACCGCTTGCCTAACGGGCGAGTATCCTGGTGGTCTTCCTGACGATCTAAGCTGGTGAACAAACATTTTTTCATAAGACATTAAAACTTTAAACAGTATCGAAAATGCTGTCACAAATTATTGTATTTAACTTTTGCATTTAAAGCTTCTCAATTTCCATTTTTAAAAATTACTCAAAATACTACTTAAGCTCGAATTATACACTATAATCTTTATATTTAGATACAATAGCTTTTCAGTGAAAAGCTCCCTTTTTACCCGTATAAAAATATTTTGTACAAAACAAATAGCCTTCAATATTGCCACCGAATGGTTAATAATTATACATTGTTAGCATTAATTGTTTACCTCTGTAATTTACATATGTCAATAATAAAATGATATTTGGCACAAATATATCTTATATCCATTTAATACAGTCCAAGGCACACTGCAGTTCTTATGCATCAACTCATATCAAGAGCAGTGCAGATTTCAAACCAGTTTTGAAATCTCAAGCATTAAAATTGAAAATCTGTAAACTATCTTATCTTTAAATAAATAAAGGTTTATGATCTTCAAATTTGTTTTTAGTTCATTAGTTAATAGTTACAGTAAATTTTAAAATAATTTTTGTGCATAAAAATATTTTATTAGTTTATTAATAATATTATATAGGTATTACTATAAATATTTTCCTATTAAAATTAAAGGAAATTAACTAATAATGGCCCAAATTAGATAGAAGGCATCAGTAAATAATGATTTTAATACCTATTATTTGTTACAGTATAGTATTATTTAAATAATAATATTAAAGTATTATTCTTTCAAAAAATATTAACTTAGCGATTATAAAATAAGAGTTACATTCATACATCAAATGTTTAATATTTTGATACCTGCTGATTTGAATTTCGGGCAGGAATTAACATGTTAATAAATAAAATGGTAGCACTGGCTAAATTTTCCGTAGCTGTGTTAAACAACATCAATTTATCGATATTAATAAAAGTGTGCTACAACACTACTTAAATTGTCATCTCATCCCCCTTTTACTATGACGGAAAACACAAATTACTGACATTTTCATTAATTTTATAACATAAAAACGTGTCGGTTACCGCATTATTCGTTCCTAAGATAGTTTGAAGGAGGTTTCGTTGTGAACCACACAAAATGCGTTGGCCACAGTCTTCAGCCGGTTCGCTTATAACACTCTCGCTGTTACTGCTACTGAGCACCTGCTCTGCCTTATATGAGGACCAGATAAAAAAATTCGACTGGTAAGTGATAGAGGTGTGGAAGTAAATATTAACTATTTAGTAAAATTCTTTTCATAAATAGGCGTAGCCTACAAATAGGCGCCCTTAAACAAGCGTATGTCGACCTCAACCATTTTCAGCCGCGTGTGTTATTAAGCACTAACGAGCAAGTGGTTGCCTCATTATGTCCAAAAAGCGGTGACATTGTTTGGCGACAAGTTCTAGAGCATAATGATCGCGGAGATATTAAGCTGCTACAGGTCAGCGGATTTGCCGATGATAGCAGTGATACAGCCGCCGCTCCTATGGGCTCGCATCTGGGCTTTGACATGCTGACAGTTCAGGGTCATGCACCCGCTTTAGTAAGAGGATGGAACACAAACATAGGCACAATTGAGTGGGAGTGGTCCATAATGCCATTACACACGGAACGGGCAAAGGACGCTGTATGGTTCTATAGAAACTCAGTGTTGTATCACGTAGTACCTGTATGGCGCAGTCATCTTGAGGTAACTGCGTACTTTGCTACATCGGGGCACACAACGGGAAGTACCAGTAAAGTTATGGCAGCATGGATAAAGCCCGAAACTTGTTTGCTTAGTGGCACCTACTTTGTTTGTGTGGATGGCAAGCAACTTATTAGCTTAGATTTAATTGCGAAAAGCTCACAGGTTATTGCATCCACATTAGAGGCAGAACCAAACCACAAACTACAAGCTCTACCAGTAAGTTATTTTTAAACGAACATATTCTACAACTTAATTATATAACCATTTATGTGTACAGGGCTTAAACGGTGTGCTGATTGTAAACAAAAGACTTGTAAGCGTGAATAATGATCAAACAGTATGTAAAGAAGTGAATAGCGCCAGTTACGTTGTAGGTATCTTCAATTATCGTAAAGTGGTAACCTTTGCAGATCTTCTAGATGGTGTAAGTTTTATAAAAAAAATTTTTAGTTTACAAACATTTATTTTTACTAATGATTAATTTTCTTCAGATACTCAAAATTAATGCTGTTTATTTGGACAACTGCTCACCCGTGAATGAGCTGCAGCAGACTGTTCCTTTTGATGAACACTACGGAACACCCAGTTTATACTCGTTTGATTGCAAGCTGAAACGCAATGGTGATGGCAAGAGTTGTTTGTTTATCTTTTCCACCAGTGCTGAGTCTATTGTCGCTGTACAACAAGGACGCATCCGTTGGTCACGCGAGGAGTCGTTAGCAAATGTTATTGATTCACAGTTTATGGACTTACCCTTGGCTGATACAGAGGGCACGCTTGAGAACGAAATGAAAGGAAAAGCAGGTAAGTGTTCATATAAAAAACCTCATAATAAGTTATAAGTTTCAAAATTTAAATTTTCTATTAATGCGTTACAAAGTGGATTCCAACAGTTTAAAGCGTAAGTTATAGGTTACCCCAATTTAAAGGTTCTATATGTTTATGTTTATAAATACATTTGAAATAATCTAACCGTGTTACTCAATATTTTTCAATTAATAATTTATTTGCATTTTGAATTATTTTCTAATTATCTATGACAAGCCCATAATATGATTATTTATTAAATAATATTGAATCCCTAGTCGTAGGATATTATTTATTTTAATTAATAAGTATATTGTTACTATAAAGTATATTTAGATTTGTTACAGATAGAAAATTTAGTTGGTTTTTTTCATTTATATTCTTGTGATGTTTAAATCCACTAACAAATTGATCGCCTACAAGACAGGATATGTATAAAGATTGATGATATTCATTTTTGTCCTTGAAATGTCTTTTTTTGTGCATCCTCTGTTAAATTTAAATAAAACTAAATTAAAAATTAAGAGAAGCAAGGTCTGCACTCAAATAACTCTAGTAGCATTTGTTTAGTTTCGTTGCGCTAAAACTTTTATTTTTAATTAAAAATTTGATTTTGATTCTTGATTTGTTTTACATTATTAAATAGGTGACATATTTAGCGCCTTTATGCGTCGTATTACTACGCAAACCATACAAATGAAAAGTTTGTTCTTGCACGTGATTGGACTTGGACCTCCACCAACTGCCACGCAACGTGCTGGACTTGTACGTGATTCATTTGGACTTCATAAGATGCTGGTATTGTTAACACGCACAGGAAAAGTTTTTGGTATTGATAACATAGCGGGAAAACAACATTGGAAGCTGTATTTACCTGGAGTTGTAGGCTTTGAGAATGCCGAGCAAATGCGTCTAATTGTGCAGCGATCGTCGAAACATTTCCCTCTGCAACCATTATGTGCCATTGTTGCCAAGTTTACGGTAAAACTAATATATACTATAAATATCAGTTAGCTTCACTAATTTGTTTCTTGACCAGAGTAACGGATTTGGCGTCTTGTTTCGCTTCAATCCCATCACTGGACTTGCAGCCGAAGGCGGACTTCTACAGCTAGATTACCAAATCAAACAGATTGCACTTTTACCCGAATCAGACCACGATTATGTTAAGGGTATATTATTACTGGACTCTACAAATGAAGTGCATGTGGAACCAAGGCATGCAAGGCCATTGGTAATTTAAATATTTTATATGTTTATTACATTTTAACGGTCATAATATTTTAGGCGGATGGAATGTACTTGTACACAGCTGATATGAAGACTTCAGAGCTCCAGGGCTATTTCGTTAAATATGCGGCTGGTGTAAGTAACCAAAATGCGGGCTGTGAAACACAAAAATCAAGCAATTGTTTCATTAACAGACATTGTCATGCCTACCCATCTGGAATGTGCGTCTGGGCGGTCACCATTCAGAACAGGAAATCATCGCAGTGGCTGCCAAAAATCCTGTTGAACATGTACATTCTCAAGGTCGAGTACTTGGCGACCGTTCCGTGCTTTACAAATACATCAATCCTAATTTGGTAGCATTTGTTACACAAGCACCAGACACAATCCACAAAAGTATAGTTGCCAAAGAAAGTACAGTATGTTGCAATTACAAATGTTTTATTCTTTTATTTCAGCTGTGTTAAATTTGTATTTAATTGATGTGGTTTCCGGCTCGGTTATATTCTCAATGACGCATAGAAAAGTGCGGGCCCCATTGCAGATTGTTCATTCAGAAAACTGGTTGGCCTATTCCTACTTCAATGATAAAGTGCGACGCACTGAGATCAGTAAGCGAAATGGTTTTTTTACATGAATAACTGACAATCTATACTCTAATCCGTAGCCACCATTGAGTTGTATGAAGGTAATGCGCAGGCCAACAACAGTGTTTGGAGCTCTTTGCAAGCACCGTCTATGCCACTAGTAGAACGTCAATCTTACATCATACCCACCATTGTAGAAGCCATGCGAGAGACAATAACCGAACGTGGAATTACTAACAAGCATGTTTTAAGTAAGAACATAAAAACTTAAGGTAAACACCGGACTATTAAAATAAAAATTGTACTCTATACACAGTTGGCACTGCTAGCGGCGGAATTGTGGAGATGCCTTGGCACTTACTAGATCCTCGTCGTCCAATATCATCTACAACGCAGGGCCGCGAAGAGGGTGCCATTCCATATATACCCGAGTTGCCTTTGCCCACTGAAAATCATATAAATTACAATCAGACGGTGGCACGTTTACGAAATATTTATACCGCTCCCAGCGGTCTGGAGAGTACCTGTCTAGTCGTGGCCACCGGCCTAGGTAAATTTAATATATAACGCATTAAATCATAAAACTTTAATTATTTATTATATTGCTTAACAGATTTGTTTGTTACGCGCGTTGCGCCTTCAAAAACGTTTGATTTGCTAAAGGAAGATTTTGACTATATATTAATTTCTATAGTGCTAGTCGTACTGACCTCGGGCTCTTTAATTGTTAGGCATTTAGCATCTCGCAAATTGCTCAAGCAGGCGTGGAAGTAGAAGTAAATCATATGTAATTGCTTTATATACTTTTTACTACGACCAAAAAAAATAATAATATAAAACAAATGGAGTAGACGTGAGAAAATAAATTGTAGTAGCTGCATTATAATAAAATATGCAATTTATAACAATTTTTCTCTCCAAGCTTAGACAATTATTTATAACTAAATATATAGCATAAAAACATGTAATTAGCTGTTGAAAAGGTTTTCAATGCATTTAATTGTTTTGTTCTGTGTTTATTTTTCATACTAAAAAGTATAAGCATTGAAATTGTGTTTTTTTTAAATTTAGTCAATAAAAAAACATTTGTAAAGAAGGAACGTGGTAATTAAATTAACGACTTTCATTTATATTTAACACTTAGAAAACAACTGCGTTGATTTTTTAATAGTTTGAATTAACAAGACCACATTTTACCGGTCACGGTAAGGTTGCCACCTAGTTTTTAAAACATTTTGCAGCACTAGCTACAAGAAACAGCTGTTAGCTGGTTTCCTTTACTTATAGTCACCGCTTCAACATACCTAAACCATGTCGCTGCGTGTTTTGGGCATAAATTTAATAAAAACTAACAGAAACCTGTTACAAAATGCAGGTAAAATCAGTGCTGCGACAAATGGCCAAGTTGTAAGTATATAAAAGCTTTTTAATTTAGCTTTAAGTACTTTACTAATTGATTTTATTTGCTCTGTGGTTTGCATAACATTTAAGGCAACAGCGACATTATACTCAACTCAAGTAACTATCCAGGCAACTCCAGCCGCAGTTCAAAAACAAAGAGTAAGCAAGGCCATGAATGCCTATTTAAAAAGAGCTAACGAACATGATGAATTCATGAAAACGCAACACTTGGAATTTCAAATTGGCAAACGGCACCTAGCTAATATGATGGGTGCCGATGTAGAGAACTTTACACAAGAAGACATTGATGTGAGTATAAATATTATTCGTGTGAATTATAAGCTAATTTAAATTTACAGGAAGCTATTGCCTATCTTTTTCCATCCGGTTTGTTTGACAAACGCGCACGTCCCGCCATGAAATCACCAGATGAAGTTTTTCCAGCAAGGAAAGCTGCTGAATTCGATGAGACTGGGCGTCCTTTTCATAGCATGTTCTATACAGGCAAACCTAACTATTTTCAATTAATGCATGTAAGTTAATTGTATTCTTACAGTTAACAAATTTATCTAAGTAAACTTTACGGCAGGATATTGTTACGGAAACGAAAAAGTTGTACGATCTTGAAGAGCGCATGCTGCGGCGTGGCAACAAACCCGATGAAAACCAAAAGCTGTAGGTCTTAATTACGTAATTTAAATAACTTACGTCGTTTTAATGACATTATTTGTGCTCTTAGCGAAACAGCTGGCTTTCAAATGTTGCCAAAAGATCAACTGGAAATTTTTCTTGTAGAGAGCATTGCGGATATTGAATATATTAATTTTACCAAAACCATGGAACGCTTAATTGCTGCACCGTATGCCTATAAAAGCAAGGCATTTATTGAACGTTTCTTGAAACCATTGATTGATCAATCAAAGCAAATGGAAGTGCCAAAACCTAAGATTGATGAACAAGGCCGCCAATTTGTAACTACCTATGAATGTATGCGAAAGACCGCACGTGCTGATGTAACTGTGCGTTTGCCCGGTACAGGAAAAATATCAATTAATGGCCAGGATATATCATACTTCAGCATGGAACAAAGTAGAGAGCAGGTGAGTACTTAGTAAGAACAAGTAAACATTTTTTTTTTACAAATAAATATATATATATATTTATTGTTATATAGTAGCTATAATGAGGATTAAAGTGTAAATAATATTATGAATTATATTCCTCGATAAGTTTACTGTGTAGACTTTAAAATAACCACGATGATAGATTTAGTTCTAGCCAGATACTGCTCATTTTAAGCAAAACTCTCAATTCCATAAAAAAATTATAAAAAAAAATAATTATTTGAATGCTAGTTATTTAACTTTGATATTTAATTATCATTTTAACGTGTCTTTAACGACAACGCCAAACAACAACCACACAGCCTAAAACCGGACACAAACACAGACTCAATTAATTCAACCTTCCTGCTTCTCGCCTCTAGTTTAGCCTATTAACTACTTAGTTATATGGAATATTTTTATATATATTTTATATATATATTGTAGGTACATAATAGTTATAATATATATAGTATATATATATATATAAATAAATATATATATATATATATATATATATATATATACGAAATGTGCCAAGCACTTTAATATAAAATATGCGAACTACAACATAATATCAACAATTATTTTTTGAAACTTGCGTGCAAAGTTTTACACACAAGAAAAGTCTAATGGCTAAGAATGTTTTTGACCTAATAGGTATATAAAATGGTTATTTTACTAGATTACTATATATGAATATTACTGATAAATAGGATAACCGGCTACTATTTGCGTAAATGCTGCTTTTGTTGATTGGAAATTACAATTAGCAGTTTGTCAATTACTTTGCTAGCCTGTTGCTGCTGTGATATAAGCGCTTGCTTTAGCTCCTGAATCTCTTGGGTGAGGAATTCAATGCGATCCGCATTATCATCAATTTTACTGGTCAGTGTAGTAAATTGTGTAGCTTCGGGATCTGAATCAGGTAGCACATAGCCCGTTGTTACACAGCCATTGTTATTGTTGTATTTGTTTTTATACGATAAATAATTTTCAGCAGGGTTCTTGGAAGAAATTGTATGGCCAAAATGTTTGCGCATTTTGCCAACCTCATAGGCTTTCATCAGAATGTCTCGTGGTAGGCGTTTTTCGCTAGGATTCAGTGGTTTAACACACAGCACCACCCGATACGCCTGAGGTGACACGAGGGCTGTGTAATGTAATAGATTTCGCAACCAAGTGGGTAGATAACCATTAAACAATGCCGATTCAATGTAGCTTATTAGCTTGGTTTGTCGCACCAGTTTAGAGAGTCCAGCGGTTTTCTTAAGGCCCTGTATATCATGTACCGCAATACCCACCAATAGGTTCATTAGGATAATGGTAACAAACAGCAAAAACAGTACAAACGTTATCTGCGCGCTGACTTCGAGTAAAAATGGCGGATCCTTGCCGTCAGGATCGTTGATTAAAAGCGATAAATCTTGTTCACCTATCATCATAACCAGCACAGTTATAAAACCCATAAAAGGGTTGGCAAATGACGATGATGATGGAAAGATTACACAAAAGCTAATTGTAAAGCCAATTAACATACAGGAATAGGCCATAAAAAGTTTGGCAAATTCACCCTGAACGCGTGTATACATGGCCACATAAACATCGAAGACAGGCAACTGGCCAATCATTAACATCAGATTGGTCCAGCCGAGGAGTACTGCAAAGGCGCCAATATGGTTCTGGAACGTGTACGTCTGCTTTGTATAGATGTAAGAGATGACAAAGACGCTGGTAATGACGAACCATTCCATTATGTTTTCCACCTGCGTGACATAGTGTCGAAATGAGGAGTATCCCGTAATGCCGTATAACTTTCGAAATATCTCTACTATGGTGATGGCAACCAGCACCCACCATTGCATTTCCATAACAAAAGGATTGTTACGTAGCATATCGCCCAGTATAGATTGTTTTTGACACAATTCCTGTGCCTGAATCGTTGTATTATCGTCCTTGCTGCCATTATAGCAATTATGTGCCAATGCCGTGAGCACGTAAAGTGTCAGGAAGAGCACAAAACTGAAGCAGAAGATCAAGCGACCAATGTAGTATTTTCGTATTTTTCCCCATTTGATGTAAAGAAATGATGAGCAAAGCGGATGCTCTAATATCTCCTTTTGGCCTTCATCCACAAAAGTATTCAAATAGCTGATTTCACGTGGATGGCAATGCTGCAGCAGCTGGCGAAAGTCCAGCTCCAGTTCCACCTCGCGATTAACAGGATCCTATTTGAAAACACAAAAATTTGTGGATGGTCTGTGATTCACTTTACTGCGTGCAACTCACCTGTGAGTGATGCAATGTAATGGCTGCATCCAGCTTTTGGCGTATCATAGCCACCGATGCAGGCGTCTTGCGTGTGATGACATTTAAGGCGGACGTTCCCTTTTTCGATTTCGTTGTAACATCGGCGCCATGAAAGATGAGCATCTCAACACACTGAACAAGTCCATCGAGAGCAGCCAAATGCAAGGCGGTAAAGCCATAGATATCCTTATGATTAACATTGGCGCCCCACTGGATGAGCGTCTCCATGATATCATAGGCATTTTCGGATTTGCCAACAGCCGCATGTAATGGGGTGCGATGATCAAAGTCCTCGGCATTGGCATCTGCCATGCCATTACGTAAGAGTGACTCCACACACTCCAAGCTTGAGGTTCTTGCTGCCAGATGAAGCGGCGTAAATCCGCGATGATTCTTTAGTTTTGCATCAGCTCCTTTAGATAGCAAGAGATCAACACACTCCACATTGCCTTCATCGGCAGCTAAATGCAGAGCTGTGGACTCCTTTTCTCGTATACAGATGCGTACATTAGCATCGGCATTGGGCGCATTTAACAACGCCTCCAAGCATTGAAGATGTCCCAGATCTGCGGCCAAATGTATGGCATTGGTGCCATTCGGCTTTAAGGAGTTGACGTCAGCTCCCTCACCAATAAACAGTTGTAGACATTCAAGCGCATTGGAACGCACAGCACAATGCAGAAGACTCTCCTCACAGTTGGGTTTATTGGTGTCTTTGGTAATGAGTGCTCCACTGTTAATAAGGAACTTAGCCGCTTCAGCTGCATTGCCAAAGGCGGCACAATGCAGTGGAGTATAGCATTTTGGCTGTAAATTAACATTTATGCCCTTGCTCACCAGTAGTCCCAGTGTGGCCAGGCAACCGCTAAAGGCGCCCAAATGCAATGCTGAAATGCCATTTTGATCACAAAAATGAAGATCAGCTCCTGCTTTAAGCAAACCCTCAAGTAGATCCCAACGTTTGAGAAAAGCTGCCCAAAGGTAGCTAAAATTCTTCTCCAACTTTGAGGCGGTCTCAAAATACTGTCCCAAAGTTTCGGCCACAACGTTGCCTTGTTCAATATCCTCCAGCAAACGTACACGGCCGGTGGCACTTTTCATCTGATCAATAAGACTAATCCTAAGCGTATCATTGCAAATCTGAACGCTTAATTCGCTTGTTGGCTCCTCAAAACTATCGTACATGCTCGGCGCACTCTCCGCCGGTGGCGATGGTCCACACTCCATGTATTCGAATTCACCAGCTGTCGGGTACTGGGCTTCGATCATGGCGTCAGTATTGTTGCGCCATCGCACCATCAGATTGGGTGGAATCGATTTGAAACTATAACAAACAGAATATAACAAATAATATTAAATTATCTATGCTTATCTATGCTCAATCTTATACAATCTAACACCTATACATCAACTCACACACATCTTAACAATTAGCTACACATATATACTGATGTAATGATGTTTGTATGTTTATAATATATTCAATGCCACATTAAATTATTTAAAAAAAGCTTCTAAATCATTTTAGCTTGTGAATACTTAAAAAAAAAGACATTCTTATAAAATAAATCTATGATCTTTATGACCATTTTATACAGTATAATATTATATATATATAGATATATATATATATATATATATATACATCGTATTTATCACTGTTGTAAAACACGTTATAATGTTTTGTTTTTAGTCTTTGTTTCCTCTGCGTATTCAGTTTTAGTTTATTATTTTATTTTATTTTTATTTATATTTAATTTTTTTGTTTTTTGTTTTTTTTTTTACTTTTGTTGTAACTAACTGTGTTTGATCGCTGCATATTGCTGATCTTTCAGCATATATTCATGAGATTTAAAAACGAGTTTATAGCCTTTAAACATAATATAATTTTAAGTTATGTAAATATATTTATGTTAACAGTTTTATAGTTTATATGCGTTTGTTTCTAGCCAACGACTAAAACAGCTTAAGGCATTCACAATTGCAAAACGTTGCGACGGCTTTTCTTATTTTGTGTCTCGGCTTGTTGTGGGTTCTCGAAGCTCTGATAATTTCTACTGTAGTTTTGCATAATTTCATGGATAACTGCACTGCGCATTCAGTCAGGGACTGTTTTCTAATCTTTAAGGCTTTGTTCTTCACTTAGTGTGGACTGTAACTTAACTATATATAAATATATATGTATGTATACATATGTGTATATATATATATATATATATATATATGTCTGTGTTTATATTGTATGTATATGTGTATATTTTTATTTACGTACACCGTTTGTAGCCATATCCACGGATGATGCCAATTCGCTAATGAGCTGTTTTCAATTTCTAATTTCATTTCCAAAATGCAACAACACCGTTATAAACATAGAAGAGGCCGAACAGTCTACTACGACTGAGTGACCCATCTATAAGAAAAGCAAACGCTGATCCATTGGTCGCATACACTAACTAACCTAACCTAGCTAGTCAAACAAAACAGTTATGGATAGATTCAGTTTTTTGCGAGGGGGTGGGCCAACTGGATCACAATAGATGCCTTTTGTAGCGGTTTAACAATTGTTGTTATTTATTGTTGTTGCTGCTGTGTGTAACGGGCGGAAAATGCAACAATATTGTGTGAAAAAAAAACGAATTTTTCACTTCCGTTTTGTTTTGATCGTCTAAACAGAACCGATTTAAGTACTGCAAACGCTTTTTATACCCGTACTCTAAGCGTATACTCTATACACAGCGACTAACGCGCGTCCGCCTGCATTTGTGCTTAAATTCCGACTGATGTAGACCCATAAGACTTGCTCAGTCAACTAGTCAGTCTCCATCCAGCTTACAACGCGTCACACAAACACACACACACACGCATACAAATACACATATATACGAGTGGTGAAGTAGGAGAGTGATTGCCAAAATGCGGCTCAAACCCAGAGAGTAACAACAGCTGAGCAACGCGAGTGGCATTGGGAACTGGGAGTTGGTCTAGCTTTTACTGAGATCTTTAACTTGCCTGTCTAAGTATCTCGAAACTAACTGGAATATGAAGTACGATTCAATTTGGTAGTAAAATAACATTGGTTTGGCTTAAATGCAGCAGCTAAAAGGAATTTAAATCAATCTTTTTGCATCTGTTTAGGGCCATTTGCATTGCTCTTGGCTTAGTCATTTCTTGCAATTTCTCAAATTCTACTTAACTTAAATATTTTCTTTGCTTTGTGTACCAAATAAGAAATTGTTACTAAGCATCAAATATATTTCATTTTTTTCTTTAATGCAAATACTTTTTTTTATAATTTAGCAAGCGTGGGAATAATAGAACTTGAGATAATATATACAAGTTACTAACGAACTAACTAATTATTATTTAAGTTGTAACACCTTCAAGCAGTATTTCCGAACATCCATTGAAATAATTTAAAAATTATTTTTAACTGAAAAACCTGTTTTTTCTTATAGCCTAAAGGCATTCCACACTCCCTGAGCAACCCGATCTCTATTTGGGACTTTTTGTTCCATATCATTTTCACACAAATTTCGCACATTTTCATTTGTTTTCTTTATGTAATTTGTTGTTGTTTCTGGGTTATTCCCTTTACTCCCACTACAGCGACCTATCTATCAATAACTTGCTCTTAATTGTTAATACTATACGAAGTATAATAAAGTTAATTTACTATGAAGATATGATTCAAATCGTGGGAAAGAAAATAATTAAGGATTTTATTAACTAGTTTATTGTAACTTTATTAAGTATTAATTTAAGCTACAACTTATACATTTAGTTTGTTTTTTAGTTTGTTAAAAATATGTCAAAAAAAAAGGTGTCTTTATGTAAATAGTTAAAAGTGCAACATCGATGTGCGGCTAAAATGCATTACTGGCCTTTTGGGCCATAACTGAAACTTACCGGTTATTCGCATTACTCTCATTGAGCGGCTGTTCCACTTCGGTCTTGGTAACAACACTGATGGAACGTGTCATGCGACGTGGCTTTGTGCTGCCCTCCTTGTATCCAAGATTCTCCATGACGAGCACAGACCTTGCTGGATTTGAATTCCACTATAGCAGTTGTGGATTTGTTACCACTGCAATTGTAATTGTTTGCCTTGTTGTTGTTTACCTTGTTGTTTTTGTTATTGTTGTTGTTGTATTGTGGTAATTAAAATGCGCAAATATGCGCGAAAACGCAAAACTGAACACAAGTCAATTGGCTGCACTTACGTAGTAAATAAAGCAACCAAAACTTTCCAATATCAGCTAAGCCAAATTTATAAACCAGTTTCTACACGTCTTCGGGTTTAGTTAGTTTATGCTAGTATATAAAATTGGCAGTTACTTTAGGAAAATTTTGAGGAAACAAATTGCTTCTTTTTTTTTTTAGCTGTAACGATAAATTTTGAACATTTATTTTTATCTTTTTTGTTTTTTCTCTTAACTAATTGAATTCCAGTCTGTGCTTTCCATTGCGTGAATGGAATCAAACTAAATTAAATAATAATTATTTTGCTTTTAATCTTATAAAAAAAAATAAAAAATAAAAAGAAGAGTTAGCAAAATCTGCACAAATATTAACTTATTTTTGTGTAACTTTTTGGCAATCTGACTTTCCCCTGTTATTATGTTATTCGCCATGAGATTCGCTTTACGTATGCCAAATGCGACATTGTCGGCTGGAACTTATCTAAGATTCATCCCAGTTGACGCAAAGATAAAGCTACCATATAAACAGTGTAACATCAGCATCATGGTGGGACACACTTAAACTCATCATATTTGTTATTGGATGAAATTAAACTGAAAAATGCTACTGGATGCCGCTAATAGCCATAACATATACTTATAATCTTATCAAAGTTTTTTGTAGTCTTTCTTTTATCGTTTATTCAAAAAACTTAAAAGCTACTAATGACTAGTAGATACCTAGTAGATATCTTTGAAATAGTAGTATTCAAATTATAATATATTATAATATGAATATATTTTATTCATACATACATCATACATCATTATTCATTCCTAGAACTCAAGATCAAACTCAATATTATTTTTTAGAAGAAAGTTTCGTTTATTTTCTTGAAATTGAAATGTCCTCAAAGAAAATAACTTGCTTAGTCTGGTTTATTAAAGAAAGAATTATCAATAAAATCAAGATTTAACTGGATTCTATTTACGGCCAATTAGATACTTTGTTATTCATATTATCTATCTAAAAGTATCTGCATTAGGTTTGTTATCGGTTTGAAATTGATACTAAAATGAAATGTTTAAGAAATGTTAGTAATTTAAGTAGTGTATATTAAGTATACGTATATGAAAACTAGTTGAATCTAACATATATATATACATATATTTATATATATACACTGCATCAAAAGGCAACTTGAAAGTCATTTATCAGTCTATTGCTCTTTTGAGGTGTTTCCAAGAAAACGCCGGAAGCCAAGTGACTCTTGGATACACGTGCAACAATTCCCTTAAATAAAGAGGAAGCCGCTATTAGGTGGAAAGATAAAGGCTGATAATATAATTATATATATATATGTTATTGTCAAAGAAACAAACAAACTGGATGATATTTTCAGTCCAACATATCAAATAAGACGGGCAAGTTTTCTTTAGTTCTCATGTAGAAGTTGCAAGTGAAATTATTATTAAAAAAATTTATTGTGCATCGAATTATTATTTAAATATTTATTTTGAATTTAAAGCATTTTGTTTGACTTTCAATATATACTTTAGAGTATACACTTTTCAAATAAAATAAAATTCCTACAAATATTTGACTTCATTGAGTACTTTTATTATGTTAATACACATGACGTTTGCTTTGATGTGAATGTTTATGTGCTTTAAGCATTGAAAGTTTGCTTCTCTGATCATTTTTGGCCTGAGTTTGTTTGTTCACATTATTTACAATTTTGGTATCACTTGGAACCAGTTAGCTTTAGTACATTATGTACTATGTTTAACGTTTGTAATAAGTTTTTTTTTTAAGTGTAAACTAAAAATACAGTAAGATTATTTCCATTATCCAGACGCATATGCTCGACCTTAACCTATGTCCTAAATATACTACAAATAGTAAACAAAGGGTTATACGGCAAATTGTTATATATATATATATATATAGCATATTGGTAGAATTAGAAGAAAAACTGTAGAATGTAAATATAGAAAAAAGATGCAAAGCATTAATAGTCTCTGTCCGACTTGCATCGCAGCACACAGATCATTTATTATTTATTTGGGTATGTCTATTATTCGCTTATTTGCGTGTTTATTTTATTCATTTATTTGTTTACTTATAGAGCTTTAGCAACGACTATTTTAGAATCTATTCAAATACTGATCTAACAATATATTTAAAAAAATTGGTTTATATTATAATGTGGTTTGGTCTCTAATTTCGCGCTTTGTATAATTGCAGAAAAAAAATATTAATAATTATAGTTATCATCATGGTCATAATCATAAATTAGTTAACAAATTATTTAAATTACTTTCTGTTATTTTTGTGATAAACATTTTTTTGCTACCTTTTATACTAAACAACAAATCGATAATTGAGTACTACCTGTGTCTAATACAAAAGACCAAAAAAAAGTTACTTTCTTGTTAGCCGATAAACAAGCTAACAATTTGAGTTATTATCCAAATTCGTAGTAAATCAGAGATCAAAATGTATCTTGAAAAATAAACTGTTTATTTATTATGCGCACAAATTAACTTAATTCTTTATCAGTGGCCATCGGCAAAGTTGAAAAACCAGTTGCTATTTTATTTTTTTTAATACCAATCGCGATTCCATATTGAAAGTTTTCTAAAAAAGTTGCAAACTAGAGAAGTTGGATTTGCTGACTTAATACTGTGCTTAGATTGGGCAGAGTGCAAGGTGCCGTTGGATAGGGTTCATTATGTTGTTTCCAACGTATTCTTCTTACTTATCTAAGATTTATTGCTGAAAAATTCGCCATTATTGATCCTGATAAACATGTTACTAACTCAAACTAATAATTTTTACTAATAATATTTATATTAAGAAACAGAAAATAAGTGAAATATTCAAATTGACAATATGAATAGTTCGGTAAAGCTTAATGTTAACACTGATAATGGGAAGATACAGTTTAAGGTATGAAAAGGTTCACTAAAGTTAATTTATGGATTCTGCTGTCTAAAACAAAGTTAAATCTATAAAAGGTTATGCTATATACCATTTTAAACCTATATTATTTCTCCGATATGATGGTATAACTTCCACTCATTTAAAAGTTTATTTTTGTAGGGAATTTATAGGGAAATCGATATAGATATAACCATAACGGGTTTCAAGAGATGACAAGACCTAATAGATATTTGTGGAAAATGGGAGAGTTGAATCAAACTATCAGAGTTAGTAAGCCGGAAACAGCATTTGCAATTTACCGTTTAGTTTCGACGATGCGACGTCATCTTGGAAACTGCGTCGCCCCAAAAGCAACTCTGGACTCGTTTCGCTTGCTCGTTTACTCGTTCCTTCGTTTGCTTCTTTTAGTTCGTTTAGTTGTTCGGTTCGCGTTGATTCAATTATAATTGAGACTAATTTGAATTTCTACGGACATCACTTCATGTTGATGGATCAAGAAATTGGTTGTCGAAGGGGGGAGGTATTATTACGAGAGACGAACGTTAAGCATTATATACTAGTACAGCCAAAGCATTTGCGAGTTGAGTTTTATTTTTGCATTACTTTTTGAATGCCCTTGAACCTGAGGCCCCGGCTTCCCCTATCGTCCACAGATTGTGCACTTACATATATTTACGTACCTTTGTACGTAAGTTGAATTGAATCTGTGTAAATTAAAGGATAATACAACGGAAAATTGCAACTGAATAAATGTAATTTGAAAAGCAAGCCAATAAAACCAAATCTAATCTCATGCAATATTTACGGCCACAGCGACGTCCATTTTGTACAATCATTTAATGGAATAACCCAAAGATCATATCAGCAATCTTTGAGTAATCCATATATTACTTTTTACTATTCTCATATTTAATTTATGTAATGCAATTATGAAGGGTTTAAAGACAATCAAAATAATAAACATTTGAGTTTTAGAGGTTTTCTGATATTGTTTATAATCATATCGATTAGAAAGTATCAATATTATCAACATATCTCGGCCTTGCGATTTTTGATAACTCTATCTAAATCTGAAACAATCTCGGTTCCTATAGTTCCTATAATATGAAAAATATATACAAATATTTTATATAATATTGCAGTTATTTTTGTGTACTTTTTAAATTAATTTATGCTAAAATTATGTTTACTATAGATATAATTAAGAATGCATCATCAGAATGGAATTTGCAGAAAGAGCAAGCAGAATTGAGCTAAGAAATAATCAAAGAATAATTATAGGAGGGAAATGTATGAATAATTCTCACTTGTTTATTTTAGTTTTTTGGTAATATAAAAACACCAAGTTAATGATATAATTACTCGGACAACTATTTCACTGTCTTAAATGTACACTTGTAGAAGATTACTTGTTTACTTTATAAAAGTTTTGGCCAGTGCCAATGGTCTTGACGGGATATATCCATTATAAAAAATATAAATAGAACGGCTTTTTAAAGACCTTTAGCTAATAAGCTGAAGTTCTTGATCGGTATGAAATATTCCGCGACTTGAAGCCCGACAACAACGTGGATTGACTGATAAAAAGAACTGTGCTGAATTGATAATGTAGACCAAAAAATTTCAATGTGGATGCGAATGTGGGAGGTTGATGAGCTTATCCAACTTGAGTCAAGTTAGCGAGCGCCAATGAAGCTGAATGTACACTTAGTTTATATACTATATGCCCTCCATATACTATCAGCAGTACTATCATCATCATCATTATTATTATTATCATTGTCATGATTATTATCAACAGCATCATGAGCAACACAATCAGCATCTCCTATATCCATAGCCATACCCATACCCATATCCATATACACTCATCAAAAGCTGTTTACAGTTGGCGCTTATTGATGGAGAACACTACAATTCAAAGAGCTTTTGGAACACTCTAGACTCTAGAGAACCTGCTATCAAATTCATTTAAATCATATTAAAATATGACGCGAGATTTCTCTGAGCGCTGTCTCAAAGACTTTTTGTTTTGTTTTTTTTTTTTTGTTAAAGCCGGCTATCAAAAAGTTTGCCTATTCCTAATAATGTATTTTGAAACTTGAGGAACCTGTTATTACATATATATAAATCCGTTATAGTTGTCTATATAGATAATTCTAATCCCTTTATACGCGATCATAGTTGGGGATTTTTTTCTTTTCTTTGGCATTTCATTTTGTTTTTCACATTAATTGCTTGTACATTAATTTAAAAATCTTGTTTACTATTGTTTATATTGCTTATAATTTGCTTTTGCGTGAAGTCATCTGACAAATTATTTAACCAATTAAAGATACAAACGAATCAAAATAATTTTGTCTAAACTGATTGATTGTTATTTTTTTTTTTGTCTTTTTTTCATTCGGTGTTTACCTGCCTTTTGTTTGGCTTTATTTTTATTTTTGCCAAATTTGTGTTCGTTCTTTTTTGTACCTCTTTATTATGTGTTTATATTGTTTATTGCATTTTGATCATAACGTTTATTGTTTGTGTGCTGTAGACCATATTGCTTAAACACACAGTATCCAAGCAAGCTTACTTCGTTTCCCACGCGGCTTGGGCTAAGTAGCCAAGCAGATTAAGTATATATGCCGTTTCTAGATACTCTAGAGCTGTTATCTAAAATGTCCTTTTTGCTATAGTAAGTAGTATTAGTATTATTATAAGAAATATCAATATAATGTAATATAGGGCATGTACTAGTGATAGTTATAGGCAAAGGGAACTTTTAAATCCAGACTTGAAGCCAAATTGAAGAGGTTCTTCTAAAAGTTGCTTCTATTATTTTAAGGCTGCTTTTTATATTTCTGCTATAAATTCTTTATTTGCATATTAAGTGTATCTCGCAATATACCCATAGTTTAACGCATTTCCAATAAATATAGGGTATTAATCTGTTGTTTGAATGTGAAAAGTAAAGATGAACTTTGATACTGGCGTCGTCACACATGTTATTTAATTTATGCCTTCTAAAGTGGATTTTCAATTAGTTACTTGGAACATTAACACTAGTTACATGAATTTTTTTTAAGTACCTTAACTGGATGCATGTTTAGTTAAGTTACTATATATATAAATATATATAGAAAGAAACATATTATTTAAAGATGTGTTTGTTGCATACAGCAGAAAATTATAAACAGGCATGCAACAATTTGTTGCATTATCTTGTATCAGTTTTAATTTTCCAACGATTTGGGCATTTTTTTGTTCTATAGCTATTGTTCTTGTAGTGCAGGAAATACTCGTACTTATATTATCGATACAAACACGAAAATACAATAAAGTACACACGTATATAAACTTATATATATTTATTGTTTAAAGTTTAAACAATAGCAGCCTCGGGTGCTATACACTTGACATAGCATTAGTGACTATAATGTTCTTTGTTTTTTTTTTATTTTTAGCTTCTGTTCCCTCTGAACTTTAGTGAAATGCTGGGTAAAGTTGATGTGGAAGCCAATGTAGAGGGTGGCGGTCCATCCGGTCAGGCGGGTGCCATTCGATGGGGCATTGCAATGAGCTTGCGCAGCTTCGTTGATCAAGAGATGATTGAGTCAATGCGTTTGGGTAAGTGAAATTGTTTGCCCTGAACTTATTATTGTCACTAATTGCTGTATTTATAATTGCAGCCGGCTTATTGACACGTGACTACCGCAGACGAGAGCGCAAGAAGTTCGGACAGGAAGGCGCACGTCGCAAGTACACGTGGAAGAAGAGATAAGCGGCAAAATACAAAGCGATGTTGCATTTTTTTACTTATGTTCAATAAAGCTATATTAAATTAGGTAAAGAGGTTTAACTACATTTGGTTCAGAGGCTTGAGACCTAGCAACTGCATGCCTTGCTGTAATGTACGCTTTGCCGCATGGAAAAGCAGTAGACGTTGGCGTTGTTTATCTGGGCACTTTTCTTGTTTCACAGGCAAACGTTTAAGAGCACGACTTGTCGCATTGCTGTTATTGTATACCATTGAAAATGAAAGATTAGTTTGGGGAATACCAATTAATACAGCTGTACACTTAATTAACTCACCACAAAGAGAACAAATAATTGACCAGCACACAAGCTTCTAGTTGTTCTTTAGATTGCCAAATGCATTGCTCAAATCGTGCCAGCTCGTAGAGCACATTCAGTGCTTCTGATGGTTCCTCAGTAATATGCTGCCAGTTTGGTTTTATATCCTCTAAAGGAATGTGTGTAAAATTATCCAGCAAATTATGCAGACGGCAGTGTGTATACTGCAATTTGATGCCTGTATCGCCATTAACCTGAAGAGCATGCTCCCAACTAAATTCATGATCTCTCTGACGACGTTGTTTTAGTACGTTAACCAGAACAGCAGACACCCCCAAAATGTCACATACGTTGTCATCGTTCACACTGCTATTAACCTTAGTAGCTGTAAATTAAAATTTTAAAAATATGAAGAAATTTAAATGACAAGAACTTACTGGTACTGATCCTGCGTTTTTCACGCATCACTTCCCGAGCCTCGTTCAGAACATCACGAAGAAAGATGGCTGTACCTTTGCGTGTGCTCATGCCATGAATACGCCCGAATTTAACATGCTGCAGCTTATCATTCAAGCGTCCTTCAAACGCGGTTGCCGTCTGAAAGAGCGCCTTGAAATGATCCGTCTGGGCATTATCAACAACATAAAGCATACGTGAGAACTGCAGACGTTCATAACGTTCTAACAGCGCAGCAATGTCTCGTGCTAGATACAAAGTAGACCCATCGCTTTTTATAACTGGTACACGACGTTGATCTACTACAACAATCTCTCGACCATCCTTTTCACGGAGAAGTAACCCCGCCGTACGAAGGTGGTCCAGCACTCCACTAATTTCAAGCTGTGAATACTGTGATTCCCATTCGTAACTATCAAAATGCACGCCAAGCCTCTCATATACGCTTGCCAATTCATCTTTTGTGTATTGACGATATTGTTGCCATTGGCCTGCCATCACAGGATCTGTTCCTGCCTCTAAAGCACTGAATAAATCACGAGCTTTTTGTGCTAGTTCTGGATTTTCTGCCGCAGCAGTGTTTGCCGTCACATATGCATTAAAAAGAGTTTCAATAGGTCTATCACGCATTTGAGCATCCTCCACATTTCCTAATTGTACGCCCAACGCTAGCAATCCAAACTGGGTGCCCCAATCGCCAAGATAATTTAAACGTGTGGTTCGATAACCTAAGTGCTGATGAAGGTTGGCGAGCACGTTACCTATGATAGTTGACCGCAGATGACCAACATGAAAAGGTTTTGCTATATTTGGCGAGCTGTACTCAATGACAATGTGCTCGCGGTTAAAGGCTGGCGCTACTGAAGGAGTCTCTTTTTTTTCTAAAAGCTGACATGCAAATGCATTGGGCTGTAGATGGAATTCCACTCTAGCCGCAGTCCGCCCATTACCTGGTACGACACGAACTTCCTGAATGTACGTATTATCAAACTGTTGATTTTTCAACGACTCCAACAACTCGCGTTCTTGTTGTGCAACAGTAGCCGGCAAAACCCATTGTAAGAAAGGTCGTGAAGTATCCGTTTGCTGACCTTTGAGTGGCACCTCAAGTCCATGGTAAAGGTTTTTTAACTGGTGCAGATGTTTAAACTAAAAAAAAACTTAATTTTAAATAATGAACGAACAATTCAAATATTATTGAACTACCTGCTCACAAATTGCTTGTTTTATGCGGCTAGTCATACCTATTTGCAAAGTGTGGTAACACAGCGATAGGTAATTTAAATACCGCAATAATACTCTCAGTATACACGAAACGATATTCTTGAATATTCTCATATCTATACTGTTAGTTTTAAGTTTTGTTAAGTTATTAGTAAATATATAGTGTTAAAACCACAAAATTGTATACTTACTTGCAATTTTACTATTGTTTATTCAATAATTAATATAAAGATTGCAAACACGCTTCATTAACCGATAGTCATTTGAAGCATGCAAACATTCATACGGCGTTGTCAATTGTTAATAACGTGTGTGGGCCACATAACAGCTGTTCGAGGATACGGGCTTGGTTTGTTTTGTTTTTTTTCTCAGTGCTTGATATTAAAAATCTTTTAAAGTCATTGCAGACGAGCGGATGTGAATAAAAACAAAATGCATAAGGCATACGATGTTCAGTCCATATTAAAGCAGGGAGTTCAAATTGAAGCCATTGCGGCTTACGGTAAGTAGATTCAGTTCTCAAATAACACATTTATGAATATTAAAATAATGTGGGCTTTTTTGTCCAGGTAATCATGTCATTTTGGGCACTAGGAGCGGACAGCTCATTATGTACTCAGTGGACAAGCAAACAGGTGTTGATATGCGAATGTTTAACAAAAATTTTAGCAAAAAATCTATCACACAAATGGAAGTAGTCGCTGCAGAGAATTTGCTATTTATCCTAACCGATAACATGATTCATGTTTGTGATTTAAGCCGAATGGAAAATAATTTTGAGTTTCTGAATAGATGTGATAACACAAAAGGATGTACAATATTTACTATGGATGTGGAAACTCAGAAATCAACGACGGGTGAAGTTGCAACAATTATAAGAATAGCTTGTGCTATTAAACGTCAACTCGTGTTTTATTTCTGGAAAAAGGATAAGCTTACATCACTGCAGCTTAGCGTTGAATTAATCGATGTACCCAGAGCAATGTGTTGGGTTAATAAAACCGTGTGTGTGGGGTACAAGGATGAATACGTTATATGCGATGTATGTACTAAGAACTAACTATAGTTTTTTTAAAATTAATCAAATTGTTTTTTTAACGAAAATTGTTTTATGGTGGTAATTTATAAAAACTTTTTTATTTTATTAATTAGATATCCAGTACTCCACCAAAGATGAATAAATTGATTCTCACAGCCTCGACCATAAGCCAAGAACCAAATATTTGTTTAATACGTAATAATAAGTTAGGCATATCTAAGGACAATTACTTGATGTTAATTGATCCAAATCAATACAATTCAAAAGAGGTAACACCAGATAGTGGCATGAATAATAAAATTACAATGACATGGACAAATCCGTTATTAGGATTGGGTAAATATTCACTTGCCTTTATTCGTATTGTTGTTAAATTTTAATTTTTACTATTTTTAGTTTGGGATGAGCCGTTTGTTGTGGGACGTATTAAAAACACCGTTGAAGTTCGTAGCTTGGCAGGTAAGGATACATTGGTACAATCCCTACCAGAGCTAAAGAACACCAAATTCCTGGTGCGTTCTGAAAAGGGCACAATCTTTGCTGCCGCTACCTCTGAACTTTGGTGCATACGAATGACGGATATTCCATTGCAGCGTATAGAACTGCTGCAGCAACAAAAATACCAATTGGCCATTGATCTAACGGTTAGTTAAATTAAATTCAGGTGATATTCTATATATATATATATATATTTTACTGAAACTATTTATAGGAAATCTCAGAAGAAGAAGTCGACAAGGCAAAAACCATACAGCAAATACATATGTCATATGCTAAAGAGCTGTTTACCAACAAACAATTTTCAGCGGCAATGAACGAATTTGAGAAAGCCGCCATTGATCCCTACGATGTGATACGTCTTTTTCCTAGTCTTGTGCCCGAGCCAAAACATAGTGTAGATAGTGTTGCTGTACCACCGTCCAGCATACCAAAGTTAGAGGAGCATGATCTGGAAAATGCTTATATGGCGCTAATTGAATTTTTAGTGCAGGCTCGTAAAACCAGCTCAAAGGCGCTTCTGGAGATTATTGATACAACGCTTCTGAAGTGTTATCTACAGACAAACGATGCAGTTATTGCACCATTACTGCGACTTAATCAGTGCCATTTAGAAGAGTCCGAGAAAATGCTTAAGAAATATAACAAACTGTCTGAGTTAATCATTCTCTATGGTGGAAAAGGCAAGCATAAAAAAGCATTAACACTGCTGAAGGAGCAAGCATATATAGAGGGTTCGGTGCTGCAAGGACACAAACGCACTATAAGCTATCTACAGGGTCTAGGCAGTGAAAATTTGGATCTAATCTTTGAATTCGCCGATTGGGTTTTAACTGAGGATCCTACGGAAGGTCTTAACATATTTACTGATGAACTGATCGCAGTGGAGGCACTGCCACGTGCCAAGGTACTGGACTTTTTATTAAGCAAGCACAAGTCTCTTGTTATACCTTACCTGGAGCATATAATTGAAGTCTGGGGTGACACAAATACACTGCGACACAATCTACTAATCAAACAATATAGCGAACAAGTTCAACGCTTGCATACCCTGAAAAACAAAGGGTAATGTACAATTTTTCCCGACTGAAAATATATTTTTAGTTATCTTTTTTTACACAGACAAGAAACTCCGGAACTACATGCACTACGCGCAAAGTTACACGGTATGGTATATGACTCAAATTGTTATTCGCCAGATTGTGTGTTGGAATACTTTCCCGCAAACGTTTTATTGGAGGAGCGCGCACTCATTTTAGGCAAACTGAAGAGACACCAAGAGGTGCTTGTTATATACATAAAAATATTAGGTAATTTAGGCAAAGCTATAGAATATGCAAATGCATACTATGAACAGGATAAGGAGATTTTTAATACAATGGTCCAAACCATACTGCAACCTATGCATCAATCACCATACGAGGGAGTGAATCTACATCCTGAATTCCTTAGACCGAACAAACCTGTCATACTAAGGTTAATTAACACGTATCCCTTAAAAATTGAACCAACAAAACTTTTGACAGTAAGATAAAAATATTTGATAATTTGAACCCAATTCCTAATCCGTAATATATTTACAGTATCTGCCAGATGATATGCCTATGCATGAATTAAAAAATTATTTAGAGACAGTATTACGCGAACAGCTAGCAGAGAGTCATCAGCGGAAAATAATGCGGGGTCTCTTGGAAGCAGAAGCAGTTCGGCTGCGGGCTGAAATCGATAAGGAGAAATCATTCAGCTTTGAAATGACTGAGGCAACTGTGTGTCCGGAATGCAAGAAAAAGTTTGCCAATCAAACAGCCTTTGTTCGTTATCCGAATGGTCAGGTGGTACACTTATCCTGCTACGACAGAGTAATGACTGCATCTCATAAATAAAAAAAGAAACTATGAACTCGATATGTGATTATTGCATTTAAATGCAAATTCCTTTATATATATATAAATATGTGAAACAATATTATTTTAAACTAAAAATATAATTTTATATTTATCCATGCTTTAAATACACAGTGATCGCTCTCTAAAATTGGCCTAAAATTTAATATATTTTTAGCCATTCAATTATTATTATATGCCATTTTGTAGTATGTAAATAAACTATATTATGGTTGTGGAAGTTAATATTAAAAGGTTCATACATCCTATATCCTACACATAAATTACATTAACTATGAATATCTAATTTGCTAAACGAGTAAAAAGTATTAAAAGTACGATTTAATTACCCCGGGGGAAATATTATTAGAATTATGATCCAGAATGAAACACTTTAAACCTATAAGGATAAGTGGGCGCATATTATACATGTTTATTATGTTATATTTACAACAGTTGTGGGTGAAAGAATTATTTATGCCTCCTCGCTGCCGTCCAGAAGACTATCACCATCTGGATCCAAAGAATCATTACATATTGACAAATCAGACTCGGAGGCTGTACGACTAAGTGGACGTAAGGGAAGAGACATTGAATGTTTGCTATCTTCATTATCCTCATTGTCATCTATTAAACTGGGAGAATCCGTACCACATGCAACGGCTAAGGGCATTTCTGTGGTAGCTGTTGTTGATGAGGCCGCCGCAGCTGCTGCTTGCACTCCTGGCAATTGAGTTTGTCTAATCAGCGCTAGACGTTGTTGGGTGAGCTCCAAATGATGTTTGCGCCATTTAATACGTCGATTTTGAAACCAAACTTTTACCTGAGCCTCTGTTAGCTTTAGTGTGTGTGCCAGATATAAACGTTCCGGACCCACCATATACTGCTGTCGTTCAAATTCCGCTTCCAGACACTCCAGTTGCTCCGGTGTAAAAATAGTTCTTACTCGTTTGTTCTTCAATGCGTTCTTTTTATGAGATTCTATATGAAATGGATGTCAAATTGTTAACGAATATAATCTTTTCCGGAACCTTTTCCTAACTCACCAGATTTAAGTTTATCACGTTGAAAATTAAGCGTGGCCTGATGCGCGTGATGCTGATGTAGCTGTTGCAGGCTCTGCAAAGCGGAAGGTGTCCCACCCACTGCAACGGCAACTGCAGCTGCAGCAGCAAAATTGGCACGCTGTTGGGCGTGCTGATGTGGATGTTGGACTGTGGTCAGGTAACGACTGCCACTGCTATCACAATTGTAGTTATTTACACTTTGGTTGTTGTTGTTATTGTTAGTTCCATAGGTGTTATTGTTGTTGTTGCTATTGCTACCATTGTTATTAAAGCACTTGCTGTTATTGTTGTCCTGGTCAACGACATCTAATGCAACACTATCTACTACTCCTGCTCCTCCTGCTGCTGACAAAGCTGAGGTTCCACTATTGAGCGACAAATTAATGGCATTATTATACTCCTTGCTCTGTTGCAGACCCAAAATGGCGGCTATTGTAAAGGACTTTCCCACATCGAGGGAGGTATGCGCCGCGGCTGCTTCAATGAGCTGCGCGTGCGACGTCGCAGTCGCCATATGCTCCCTGTGGTGTTGGTTATGTTGTGTGTGCGCTTGTGTTTGTGTGGGTGGTGGGAGGCCGATGGGCATTAGTGGCTGTTGCTGTTGTTGATGCTGCTGCGATTGCAGCTCCATTTGGTACGAACTTTGACCCGCCGCCGCTGTCACTGCAGCTGCTGCTGCTGCAGCAGCTAACGCAGCCGACGGAAGTGTATGATGCGGTTGCAACTGTCCATGTCCGTGTCCTTGTCCGTTGGCGACGTTGGCTTGTGTGTTATGCAATGCCAGAAAGTGTGACAAGGGATTTGCGTGATATTTGGAAGGATTCTGCAACATCCTTACAATTTACTACACACCTCAGCTCCTTTGGGTTGGTCACCTCCGTATCTCTTGTTGGTTAACTGCAAAATGCAAGCGAAATGTTAAATGTACCTGTAGTTTGCTTGGGCCATCTACTATTATGGTTAAGTGTCAACGACTGCCATTGGCATTGTCTTTAACTCTCTGATTATGCCAACAATTAAGTGTTACTTGACCAGCCTTGTAATCTGATCTGTTTAAGGCGATGCAGCGTGAAGTCAAATTGCTGGGAAGAGAAAGAGGGGGAAAGACAGCAGAAAGCGAGGTCCATAGGGGACTCTATTCAAATATCCAAATGTAGCGTAGTTTAGCCAAACAATTGGCCTCAGCATTGAATGAATGAATGGTGAACAACAACAGGTTGGGACACTCAAATGCAGCTGCAAATGACCGCAGACTGCTCCACACGCAAACACAGCAGACTTACACGCACACTCAGACGTACATTGAGTGCATTCATTTATGCACTTAATTGCAATCCTCTTCTTCTCATCTCATTCACGCCCTCTTACTCTCTCTCTCTCTCTCTCTCTATCTATCTATCTCTTTCGCTTTATCTCTGTTATTCTCTCTTTCTTTTACTCTCTTCCTGTCCCTCTCTTTCTCGCTTATTGCCTTTTCGTATGTCATTGTCACTGGCAATTTAATAGTCTAATTGAAACTTTGTCACTGCTTTCTGCCTTATTGTTCTTGTTGCTGCTGTGGTCAGGCTAGACTGCTTCTGGCTCTGCTTCTGGTTTTGTCCACCTTTAATTGTTGTTGCAGCTTGTACTGATTTTGACCTGCTTCGTAAAATATCCATTTGCTACTCACACATGCATATATATATTTATGCATATAAATGAGTGTACTTATTTAAGTGAATAATTGCCAAGATTTGTGGCAAGCATTAAATAAATTAGGTTCATTAAATCTTACTAGGCAAATAACTGTTGGTAGACTACTTAAATAATAGTAATAAATCTTTAGTTTGCTTTTACCCATAGCCTTCTAACCTTAAAAAAATATCAAGCCAATCAAGAAACATGGACTAAAGACATTTGGAAATAAATAAATGTTTTGCATTGGAATAGTTTGGAACTAATTAAAGGTCTTCGATTGGAACAGTTGATTTATGAGTCCTGTTGCTTTATATGTTATGCATAAATACGCAGTCGATAATACTCCTATTACGATAGGTTTTAAATCATATAAAATACTAGAAGCATTACCTAATTGAATTCTGTACAATTTCAAAAGATAATTAAGATGTGAAGTGATTAATATTGCTTCCAAATATCGATTTTTTTTTTTAAACATTTATTGTAGAAGACTAGATTTTATTTCTGCTATCCAATAATAATTGCAGTATCCACAATTTATTTTGCTATACATTCCAATTGAAGATATAATTTCTCTCAGTGGTTTAAAATTGAGTTCTATAACAAAATGAATACATATTAAGTTGGTAATCCGTTTAAATGGTAAATATTTTCCAAGAATTGTTATTTTTTACCAATTGTTTTAATGCTTTGTAGTAATAAATGATAAATGATATAAATTTCAAAATGTATATTTATATGTTTAATCAATAATCAATCACAACCCACTGGTGAAAGATTTATATATAGTGGAAGCATTCATGAATGCTTATGAATTTTTTTGTAAAGTTTACGAAATTTAAATTCAATACTAAATAATGAAAGTTTTTAAATCAGATGTTAGGTGAATACTTAAACACAAAAACTCTTTTGCTCTTTATGGTTTCTTGAAACTCCAATAAAAACTATTTCATGCCCTAACCATTGTATAAATATGGTTTCATAGAGTTTTCACTTTTTAAATTATAGTTCATTTCTGTTTATGTTTTGCATAATAACTAAATAAGTAAGTATTATTAAGTATTTGCTGTTTATTGTTAGCTTTCGATAAAGGATCAAAATTTTAATTATAACTGTGTTGAAATAAATGAATGAAAATTCAATTGAATATCTATTTATTAACTTCTCAAAAAATGTCAATTGAATTCCATGAAGTCCAAGCATTGCCTAAGTATTACAGTAACAAAGGTTTCAGTTTAATTTTGTAAAATGAGTTATGTATATACATTATGATAACTTCATACATAATTTCAGGCTGTATATTGACGTTAACAATAGAAATGAATCCTCCATGTTTATCAATAACTATTAATATTCGCATTAATTCTACTAAATAATATGAAATTGGACATTGAATCGTAATGTCTTAAGAATAATATAATATGTATATGCTTGTAAACAAACCTAAATTCCTTTATGGTTTATTGCCTTTGATGTTATCCAAAATAAATATTTTATAATTATTTTAAATGTTCTGCTTATTTTCGACGTATTCATTTATTTGTTTAGAAGTAAACATTTACTTTATTATTAAATATTTATTGCACTTTTTAACTTCACTACATTAGAGGATCTAATATGCCGACGGCAAAAACTGTTGCCTACATCTGTGCGCGCTTCGACATTTGCTTTTGAAGTCGAGTAATTGTTGTATAGGCGTAGCTAAGCCTTGTTTTTGACCGCATGCGAACGTGTACGTGTTACAATCTCGACTGAATTCAAAAGTTGTTGGTCGTAAAACTTTTACAATATCTGCAGCGGCAACATCCGACGTCGACGATAGCAGCGCAGTTTTGCTGTGTGAGTGTGTATGTGAGTCGACGTTGTGATTTTTCTCATACCAGTTTATGTAGCGTCTCTCGCCCTTCTCGTGTCTGCTTTTTCCGGGATGTACGCTCTGTAGCAATGGCAGAGGCAGAGCCAGAGGCAGTATATCCGTAGCAGCGTAACATCATCATCATTCAGATTGTCAGGAGCAACCACCAGCAGTTACATAAAAACGCTACCACCCACCCAACAAACCGCCCACCTATCACAGGGACCATCCACCATTCTCTCCCAACCTTTACTTGACTACCCTGCTATACTCAGCACATTTTTGGCGCATACACGAGTATATGAAATGGTATTGAAAATATTAAATAAATGGATAATTGGCTGCTTGTTGAAAAATGACTGAGTGGGTGGTTAGTCGCTTTGGTGGGCTGACAGATTGGATGGGTTTGATGGGTAGGCCATAACACGGAAACCAACAGGAAGGGAATAACAATATTAACATTGAGCATTTTTTAATTAAGAAGTAAAATTGCATAATAATTATAATTAAGTATGTTTTAAATAAAATATTACAATAATATATATATTAAAACATATAATCACTTGAAAACTTAATAAGATTTATACAATATATTAAAAACAGGCTTTGCCAACTCTCTTTATTGTTAAGCGTATTTTATCCTTACCAAATAAGACTGGCTGCTGTCAATTTAAAAAGGAGCATTTTAAATTTACCACTTGATAAACTACACAAAATACCAATGATCATTACCACCACAAAAACCCCAATTAGCGCCCATCAAAGTGAATCAATGATAAAAGGAAAACGGTGGAAACGAAAAGAAAATCAAATTCCAAGTCCTGATAGAACATGGAGCATGCGTTCCATCTTGTCGCTGGATGTGCTTTAAATCCACCACGAAGTACAATTTTTAAATCAAAGCCAGATTTTTCCGAGCAAAAGAGGTGCTCGTCGTTCTCTGTTTCGGTGCCAACCGTTCCCAGTCTACTACTATCTTGCCATTCACTGCCTGTAGCTAGAGCTGTAGTTGAGGCTGAGACTGGGGCGTCACGTTTGTCGTTGCAATCATCATTAGTGCTAATGTACCCACAAAAGTTGGGCAGCATGTTGGCATGATGCGGGCAACGATACTTCGCAAGGGAGATAGCAAAAAATGAGCATTTAGTTACGTGAGAGAGAGAGAAAATGTATACGGAATACATGCACAAATGGGCAAGCATAATATAGAAATATATATATATATATATATATATATATATATATGTATATATATATAAATATATACATACATGTACATAGGTCAATATTTATGTGTTAGTGCGTGGTAAATGGTGGATGTATCATATTTATATACATATATATATATTATATCAAAATGTGTTTATTTATTCACAATTTCAATATTTTTTGCATTGCTTGCGTGAAGCGAGTTAAGGGTAAAAATTCCACATTTTACAAGTAAGCCCATGTATATGTATGTGTGTGTGTGTCTGTGTGTGCTTGTGTGTGGGTGGGATAGCTTCTGCGCATGTGTCCGTGCATCCACATGCTGTTAGTTGAAACGAGAAGACCCCGCAACCTTACTCGTTGTCGTCGCCATTGTTGCTTGTTCCTTTGATAAACTTCGCCGTTTCCGGTAACAGCTCATCATAATGATGATGATGATGATAATTTTGTTTTTATTTTTGCCTTTATTGTTGCATTTGCTGTTGTTGTTTCGTTGCTATAGCTATAATATTTATTTATTTTTAAATAAAAGTATATAATATAAAATATGAAAAATATAAAACTCACACAAACTTTCAGGAAAGTAAAAAGTTTTTTCATTATGAATTATTACGCAAATTGTAGAGAAACAGAGTAATGGGTAAAGAGGAACAAATAAATTACGGCAAAAGGATAGGTAGTTAAATTAAATTTCTGTTACATATTTTATACAGGGCTGTAATGCGGGTTTCATTAGCTATCAAAAACTGTTGCCTACTTATTTGGGCAAAACAATTTCTCAAAAGTAACTCCAATATTCAAATGTTTTCTGTTTAATGAGAAGCTTATAAATTTAGCAGTTTCTATTAATACTTCTCTACCATATTTGCTTATTTTAATTATGAAGCAACACAGCAGTTGGGTAATTAATTAGCTGCCAAATATTTGTTTATTATTTAAATAACCCAAATTAAATGTTTATTTCAATAAGAAGTTTTTAATTTACTTTTATGGGACAAATAATAATACCTAATTTGTTGCTAGTAACAATTGTATTAACTTAATATAGACTCCACGTTTAACTTGTTTTAAATTTTATTATAAAGTGACCTGAGATTTATTTTATTTTTATTGCTTCATATTCTGATCCATATGATTCAAAAAAGCTCCTTTTTATACATTTTTTCCTTTTAATACTATTGAGCTATATTACATTTTTGCATTCCTGTATATATAAACCAACAGAAGGATAATTCATGAAGGAAAATTCTCTACCATTTTTTCTTCACTTCTCGTTTGCCCTTAAGTAAAAATGTGTAAAAGAGACAGCTGCTCGAAATTATCAGCTGAACAAAATAATGAGTTTGTTAAGACTCCCACTTCATGACAACCACCAATTACCACCCACTCGCCATGTACAACAAAATGGACTCAAAAATTTGAGCAGAGAAAACATTTGCGGCATGTTTTTAATAATGTCGTTATAATGTTGATGTTTTTTTATTAATTTTTTGATGTTGCTCTGTTTATTGCTGTATTTGGGGCAGAGGATGATAATAAATGCTGTTATATATATTTATTTTATATTAGCCATTTTCTGACTTGTGTGAGTACAAAGATTTTATGTATAAATGGGAAAAGATTGTATTTGAATTTTTGACTCTTTTATGTGGATATTTTTCAATAAATGCTTTACCCAGAAATTAATTACAAAGTCATCTAGCACTCAAAAATCAAACCCATAATGAGCGCAATTTAGAAATTTTTGAATGCGCTGAATGTTTGGTCTTTTTGGTTCAAACCAACACAAACATACAAGGTACAAATAGGTGCACTGAAAAGCCCTTTTGAGTTTTTAATTAAATCGTGTTTTGGCCAAATGCAGCCAATGTTATTATTGCTGTTACCTCTGTTGTTGTTACTCGTCATTTTAGTGGCCTGGCCACTCCGATTTTCAACTGTGGCATAGTCAAAATGGGTTTTTGGGTAGCCACTTCAAATTGTGTGCGCTACTCGCAAAAATTAATTTTGCTCAAATTACCAAAATCGGATATACAAAATTGTATTGCCGTTGGCTATTCTAATTACAAAATTTATTTGGTTTTAGCCAACTAATAACTGCCTTCAAAACGTATATAACGCGAGCACATTTAATTAAAATTTTAAGTGCCATTCAAATCCTTTTGTCATATCATTCAATGGTTTGTTACAATTGTGTTTAGCTAATTTCAATAAAACATCTACATAAATATTAGGAATTTACGAACAATTAAATATTCCTTATACATATATATAATATTTAAGTTTTATCTTTGCATACAGCCAATAATTTATATACTCATCTCTTTTCAACTTAAACCAATTTTAACTTCCGACTTCTCAACTCAACACAGAAATTTATATATTTAATTGTCTCTACTATTAAAGTGGCTTAATCTAAGTTAATTGGTAAATAAACTGGGTTTATAAAGCATAATTTTGTGTTTTTAAATTGATAATATAATATTAAAATATATTATATTTGGTTAGTAGTTATTGATTGTTACAAACAAACCAAATATATAATAAAAGAAGAAAAAAGGATGAATATGTAGTTATAGCAATCTTTTTATAAAATAAACAGAGTTTTAAAATCATAGGAATTTTAAATTTTAGTTAATTTTCCAAGTAATTTTATTATAAAAAAAGATTGGTATTTTTCTTTAACCCAAAAAAAATAAATATAATGAAAATACACCTGACAAGCTTTGATATTATTATCTTAGATGCCTTATACAAAAATCTCCTTTATCTTTACAAATATGTTGGCATTTGCCTTAAAGCAATGAAATTAGCCTCAAAGCTTAAAGAGGGACATGGACACAGACACATGAATATCTAGTTTTAGACAACATCAGTACTATTTTGGCCGGATCCGGCTTATTGTCAGGTTAACAAAAAAAAAAAAAGAAAAAGAAAAACACCCTCTTAGTCGCGACGCGTTTGCTTCGGCTCTGTTCGTTCATAAAGCGTTGGAAATTATGGAAATTAATTGAAATTCCAAGCATACCGTTTGCTCTTTTGGCTAAACTAACAAATTACCATCATTATGCCTATGCGGTGATGCCAACCACCCAAATACCTTCGCTCAATTCCTGCCAACGCAAATGAGGCCCTTTGAGATTGCCTAATTTTAGACGGTGCGGTTTTGCCACAGTGTCTGTGTGCTTATGTATGTGTATTTAAAAGTGTATGTGTATGTGTGTGTGTGTATTTGAATGTATAGATGTGAAACTGCTGCAAACTGCATTATACTACCGTTTAATTAAGCTTATTAATTTTTTCATTCCTTTTTTATTTGAAATGAAGCAAAAATTATACAGCATATATATTCTTACATCACCTACACTAAAAATGAACTGATAAGCTGCTTTCTCACTTTACTTGATATAAATATATATATATATATATATATATATATATATATATTTATATATATATTGTATAAGAGAAGTATTGTGCATATAAATAGTAAGCATATTTTTGAGATAAAAAAAGCAACAACAACAACAACAACAATAAGAACAGCGAACCCTCGACTGAGGTCGAGCGTCATCATCAGCAAAAAGTCATATTAAAAATCATTCGCTTGTGAAGATCAAAAGCATTCTTTTTCACCGAAATGCCATGAAGAATGATGTTGGGGAGCCTGAGGGTTGGGAAAGGGACGCGGCGGCAAGGCTGGTGAAGTTTGTTTGCCACCCAACCATCCGACCGCCCTGCTCAAGCATTCACAACCAACAAGGCCCTGGAACAAATACAACCTAACACACATACACACACAAACACATAAATATATACATACACAAACGCGTATTCAGTAGCTGCCTACCTATACACAGGGTTGCCAACACGTTTTAATCTTTTTATGCGCTTATTTTCGCTTGCCGCTTTTGTATGCTTTAGGTGAGGGGAAATGTATGTATATTTGTATTGGTGTATGTATATTTATATATGTGTGTGTGTGCGTGTGTGTGTATTTATTTATGGTTTTTCGCATTCAACCACCAAAATAAAAACATATTGTATACTGTATATGTTATATATATATATACATATACATATATAAATATATATACATATATATTTGTATGCATGTGCGCACATTTATTAAATATTATTGCTCTTATTTTGTGATATACTTGGAATTTTTTATTGCCCGACACAGAGTTATTATTGTTGTGGCTGTGCTGTGGCAAGTGGCTGTTACTGGTAATTGATATTGTTGTTGTTATTGCTGTTATTGTTGCTCTCCTTGTTTTGCTTTTGGTACATTGGTAACGTTTATTAATTTTAATGCCCCAGTCATGAATAACGGTTAATCAATTTGTCAACTGCGACGCCATTTTGAAAACAATAAGCACTACTCGTAAATTATGTATTACTCTTGATAATTTTGGCTCATTTTGTAATCATATAAATAATTTCTTTGACTAAAGAAAGTAACTAACTCTTATTGTTTAACTTTCTTTTATTAACAATCTAGTTATAGGGATAATAAACCTATTTTAAAATAAGCAATTTATGAAACATTAACTAGATATTTTTAGTTCTATCAATATATTTACTCAGTTAATCATCGCCTCTATACATACTTTCTGTTCTTCAGTTCTATTTGTTATTTAACAATAAATATATAATACAATTTTTAAGTCACGCAGTTAACATTCATATAAAATAACATACAAATAATATAAATTAAATTATAAAACAGGTACCTTGTTTTCAAAATACTTTGCTACTATTTAGAGTAACAAATTAAAAAGAGGAATGTAATTTAAGCTGAAATAATCAAGAAGAAAGTTAATACAATATAATACGATGTAAAGGTATATTTATATTAAGCCGTTTATCCCTTTTATGATTAAAATACTCTACTTTCATTATAGCACATCAGATACTTTGCTTTTTAGATCTTTTTAATATGACCAGTAACTGCTATTAAAAGTATAACTATGTCACAATTGTTAATAAAAGACAAACAAATTGCGTCACGCGTCAATACAGGAATTATCAGCTACTTAAATCTTGATAAGGGGAAGGATCTCTTTCCGTTTCTTCACTACGCACAATTGCCGTTATACAGTTGTCGTATAAATTCAGTGAGGGGTTGACAAGAATATAAAAAAATCAAACGAGAGCGGGGATTTTCGAGTATGACAAGTCCCTAACTGCAGTTAACACATATATACACCCTATACATTCGCACAATCCTGTTTTTTCCTTTAACTGTGGTAAAGAGACTAAAAAACAATAAGAAGAACGCTTCATAAAAAGTCGCGAAGAGTCCAAATAATAACATGAAATATATTTGGAATCTGTTGTTGTTTTGAATAAGCGTATATATTTTATTAGAAAGCAGCCACGTGTTCACAGCTCATCTCTGCTAATCGTAAGTGGTGGCGTTTGCCTGGACGAAAACAAATTAAGTCACCCTTTTATTACGGTATTTAATTTGAGCGTAATATTGTCAACGTTCTTGACAAATGGTTGCTGAATGGTCCCAGGCAACAACCCAACAACAAAGCCAAACAGCAACATTGAATGCATGTTTGATCTGTAATTTGTGCCACTTGACTATAACGTTGGCTAAGCATTAGCTCAACCTTAAACCCTAGGGTGGTTTATTTGTTCGACAAGTTTTGCCAATACCAAATGCGATTATACCGTGAAGTAAGTCCGACAGTCTATAGTCAATAGACAGTAACGGCGGAAAAGTGGAAAATGCGATTGTGCAGGTGCATATCCTGTGCTCCCGAAGGTAATTGAGCATGATGTACAGGCGGAACGGCCAACGAGATCAATTTGCTGTTGATTTATGATGGGGAAACATAAAAAACACAGTTTCCATTAGAAAATTTAATATTCTTGATTTTTTTTCCTTTTGACCAGGTAATGTATCTTTAGTCTGCTCAGGCTCCAATTTGTGGAGTTCGGTGATTGGTATTGGTGTGTCGTCGCTTTGGTCACTTCACCCTAATAAATTTTATAAACTTTCAAATCTATTAGCATACTTTCCTGCTCTTTTCTCAATTTCAAAGGGGTTAATGTTAACAGCAAACAATATTCTAATGATCTACTAAATATAGCACATAATTTACTATATAATGAGATATAAACTATATACAATATTTAACTATAGTTATTAGTTAGTCTTTATTAAAGTATTTAAAGATATAAAATGGAACAATACCTGCCCATATTAAACTATTTTCTATAAAAATAAAAAATAAGTCAATGTACTATTTATCTATTCAGAGCGAATTATTTTCTCAGAATGTATTGATGCCTTACCTCGTCGCAGAAATAGTTGGTCTTAACTTTACATAGTAAAGATCTTAGATTCTCAATGTGTTGCAACATACTTGGATTTCTGGTCTAAAGGTTATGAACCCAAGATCTTTTACAAGTTTACTCAAAATCACATATTTTAGTCAGGGAAATCAAAACTCAATCGCTTGCACTTTAAATTCCAGCTTTACCCGGAATCGGACCACTAATAAGTCATCAAGCTAATTAGACAGCTTGTCTGTTAATACTTGCAACAAATACGGTGAAAGGGGCAACAACAAGTACTCGTATAACAGAATGCCATTGCCATCCAGCAGCTATAAATTCCGCAAATACACCCCCACCTTAGGAAACGTGCTAAGTATGTTGTTAACAACAAAAGGGGTTGCTGCTGTTTGTTGTTGTTGGCGTTGTTATCACGTCTACAGTGGAATTTATGGACAACTTTTGTGACATGAACATGTTAATTGCCCCGTTCGGTTGCCAGGTTTACAGTTGTTTTACAAAGTTCTTAAAAATTGGTTCACGTTTTGTTTCGTTTGCTTTTTAATTAAAAGTCGCAATGCTGACCAAAAATGGAAGGGTAGAGGAGCCTTTGACTTTATGGTTATGACCATTGGTCACTGCTAACTACCAACTCAACCACATACGGGTGTAGATACGAGTACAATGCACTAACAGAAACGAAAGCAACATTTTAATCTGTCTAAATTGGATAAAGTGCTTTCGCTCTGGTTGCTTGCTTGGCAACTTTTGTAAATTTTAGCTCTTGCACCAACACATTCATATTTCACATGCACAAAGATTATTTATTTGTCAAATGGCCATTCAACTATCTATAGATAACACACATAAAATATAAAAATATCCTTATGTATAATTATTTACATACATCCTTAATATTATTTATAAACATATTTAGTCCTACTAACTAATTCATAACTTTTCACTTAATTTAAAATAAAAATAATTGTTACTGTTAATTTTGTTGTTCATCATTTTGTTGTTGATTGCCTACCAAATTATTGCCATAGTATGCTGTAATAGCAACTAGACGTGTATCCAAATAGTTGTGCTCCACCTCACACTGTTCACCGACATGTGAGAGTGCAATCATTTGTTTAATATTGGAACTGCGTGGCAAAAAGAATCCAATATTTTCAGACAGCTTTCGGGCACATTGCATTAACTCTGTGGCTCCTACAGGTAGCAAATGTTGTTCTATATCAAAAGTACTCTGTTTTTGATATTCTGGACCACCCCATGGCGGACTAAGAAATACCGTATTGGAGCGCAAACGTGTACTGTTTGCAAACTGAATAAAATCTGCGTGAATAAACTCAATTTTGTGGGAAACACCATAAATGGCAGCGTTGTGCTTTGCCATGGCCAATTTACTTGCGTCAATGTCGATGGCTATCACGCGGTTACATGTGTTAGCGAATTGTATTGCATTTCCGCCACACCCGCAAAAGGCATCCACAATAACATCACTAGCTAAGCGTTTAGCCGTCTGCTTGGCAATCTTTTCAGGTGTTACTGAGAACCAGCTCTCACGATCCAAAAGTATGCCTTTATCAAAGAGTGAGAATAATGAGAATCGCTTGAACCAATACTTTTCCATATTGTCATCTCGAATGGCTTTAGGAATTTTGGATTTCTTCTTGAGTTTTTTCTTTTTAATAGCGTGCGACTGCACACCGTGTAGTTCACCATCCTTATCGGTGGGCATTTTTAATAGATCAGGTGAAAAATCACTGGATTCAGATTCACTCGCTGTCTCGAGCCTTGATTTTCGTTGCTTCCAGGCAACGTTAACACCAAAAGCTGTAGGCAAACCTAGCAGTTTTAATTGTTGCTCTTCATCAATAAACTCTGGGTCGTCATTAGCTGTGAAATAACTATCTTCATCAGAACTCTCAAGACTTTCAACATTTCGATCAATTATTAACTGTTCCAAATCATAATTTACGTCTTTTACGTTATGCTGTACTATTTGCAATCCATGATACAAATCCTTTTCATAGTTTTCGAAAGCGCAAGTAAAAACCTGCCAAAAGTATGCACTCTGATCACATGCGTGCTGCTGCCACAATGTTTCCCAAGCTGTTTGTTCATCAAACGTTGCTGTGTCAATTATTTGCTTATACTCAGGATGTTGTTTATTCCACTTCTGTTCCAGTAGTTCGTGCCCCTCAGTTTGCCAGAAATTTAACCAAGCTTCTTGTTGGCTCTTATCCTGCCACTGCGGTTTCAACTCCACAACTATATCACCACTTACTTTTTTTTGGAACAATTGAGAGAATGTATAAAATTGAGGATTACTGTGCGAAGTGGTCAGGTAGTGTGAGTTCATTTCATTGAATACTATTGCTGTTTTCCTGGCATAGCAGGCGAACCTCCAGACGACGCTGTATTAGTTCCTCAGCCTGTTCAATGCGGCTTGCGTGCCATACACTAAGCGCAGGCTTATAGTTTTGCTGAACCTTACTTAATAATTGCAGATGCGCTTCTTTGTTGTTGCTTAATAAAACTAGCTGTTCGTGCAACCCCCGTACGGTTAAGGTGGGGTTACCTATATTTTGTAAATCACAAAGCACCACTTCGCCTCGTACAATGCAGTAATTTCCAAGGGCTAGACTTTCAACACCAGCGTTGTCGTAGTTGAAATTCAGCAACATCAAAGAGAGGGAACCAGTGGGTAGCCTGTATTCACTTTATAAACATATACGATGTAATATATGATAAAGATATTTATCTTTAAAAAGGTAATAGTACTTGCTTTGGCAGGTAGGGAATGGTCACGTTTTCCAGCTTGAAGAAATTCGACACGGCGCACAAACGTCCAATAACTGCGCACTTTCCGTAATGAATATGCATAAAATTGGGTTCCAATACCAGCTCCTCGACTAACATATGTTTAAAAAAGTCGCAATATTTCGGTAAGCTTTCAGCAGGATCGTTAATTCTACAAAAATCAACTTCGGTCATTCCTGCTTATATCTGTAAATTTTGCCGGTATTAAAGACTACCAGCTGCAAGAATTTATCAGTGCTGTAAAACGTTTCGAGAATCAGTGCTGCCTGTTTGAGCACAAAAAGGTGGAGAAAATTATTAATTTTTCATTTGTTTGTGACTTAATATTATTTATGAATTATTTAATTTTTTATTAAAAAAGGTTTAAATAACATAGTATATAAATATAAAAAAATCCGATACAGAATTCAATATATTGCACAGAAGCATTCTAAAAGTATCGAACACTCGCAATAGTTATCGATTTCCTTTAAAAGGAATTTATCCATCCCTAGTTAATAAAAAAGCGGCATTGTGAGAAAACAAATGCAATATTTATCTTATAAATTTTTTTAAAAGACGATTTACGGAAATAAACACAAAGCAAAATGTCGTTTATGAGTCCAGTGGATATGGTGGATGAGGATGCAGCTGACTTGCAGTTTCCAAAAGGTAACTTAAAATCTAGTGTTAAACTGACAACTTAAAAATTGCAAGTGAAACATTAAAGGGATTCAAGCGGCCACTCGGCGCCACATGTGTACCATAACATATTCAATTACCTTTTTCAGTAAAACACAAGGCACCAACGACCTCTCAGCAACCACGTAGTCCTATTAAATATACACGTCTACGTGCGGATAACCAGACTAAGTATTCTACAGTTTATTACAATGTCAATACATTTAACAATCAAGTGGAAAGCAGTACTGCTATCGACGATAATGGTAGTCGTCCTAAAGGGAATTCATCTGAATGTAAATGTGCAACGTGCTCTTCTTTTGTTACTGAGCCCTACATCAAATGTGCCGAATGTTTAGATGTGTTGTTATGTTTACAATGCTTTGCAAGAGGACGTGAAGTTGGCAGTCATAATAATTGGCATGCCTACATAATAATAAGAGACGATATACAGGTATTTGCCAGCGAACCTAACTGGACGGCTCACGACGAACGAAAACTGCTGCAAGCGCTTCATACTCACGGCTACGGCAACTGGAATGCCATTGCGAGTGCATTAGGCATGCGTCACAAACCAGAGGAAATACGTACACATTATCATAATTGCTATTTTGGTGGTATTTTTGAACGGCTACTTGGTTTACAGCATTCCCGAAATTGCTACATGCCAGAACGTATGCCGTATGTTTTTAAAATGAGATCATTAGAGCCACCAAGACACGACGATATTACATCAATCCAGTTTAAAATTAATGCTGGCTACCGATGTGCAAGAGGGGACTTTGATACACCCTACGATTCATCGGCTGAAGGACTATTAAGCATAATGATTGAACAGCAACGCTCAGAACATGACGATGAATTAGAAAACGATAATCTAGATAGTGATATCACAGAGAGACTTCAAGTGGGGCTTGTGTGTGCCTACAACAATCGACTAAGGTAATTTTGATGCTGGTAGAAAGGTTAACAACGAGCTATATTCACACTTGTTTTTTGTATGCATTGGTAGGGAAAGACAAAGACGATATAAAGTGATGCGTGATCATGGGCTTATCATGGCCAATCGTACAATAAGCTGGATAACAAAGTATGTTAATGCCTTTCGCAACGATGCATCCTGCATGCGTTTTCTGGCTTTCATGCAGATTTGTGAGCCCATTCAGTTTGATTTGTTAGTGGAGTCCTTACGCTACTATCGCCAGCTACAAAGTCACATACATTGGCTACATGATCTACGCCAACATGGAGTACGTACTCTTTACGGTGGTTCGCTATATAAACGTCTATTCAAGGAGCGACAGCAGGCACAGCGGGAGTACACAAGGCAAAGACAAAATGATGCTACAGACTGGCAACAGTTAGTCCACAATTATGAGCTTAATCAAAATACTGACCAGACACCCCACGGCAGCAGTTCCCGCGTTTATTTGATGTGTCCACGACGTAAAGCAAGTCCTATTGAGATTTTAGGTAAGTTTTAATGTAGCTTTTAATTTTATTATATACTTTTAATCTTTCAGAAAGATTCTTTTAGGTTTTTAAAAAAATAATTCTTGTTGATAAACAATTTCAACTTTTTCCTTTTTTTTATAGATATGCCAGGTTACTCTAAACTAAATGCTGGAGAACGTACTCTTTGTAGCGTAGCACGTCTGATGCCACAGGCTTACTTGGAGTATAAGAATCAGCTTATTGCAGAACATACTAAGTTGGGTTATCTACGCTTAGGCGATGCTCGGCGGCTTATCAAGATCGATGTGAACAAAACCCGCCAGATTTATGATTTCTTAGTGGAAAATGGCTTTATAAGACCGCAATCTTATGGCTAAATTCAAAACTTTACTTTATGTTTCACTTGTAAATTGCAAAACGCAAATTTAATGCTTTAAACATAGGCTTATTTGCTTTATATCCTTATTTTGCAGAGTTTGAAAACGCCGAAACGCTTCTTATATCGGAGGTACACATGCTGCTCGACCATCGCAAACGACAAAATGAATCCGCTGATGAAGAACAGGAATTCTCAGAGGTCTTTATGAAAACCTATGCTTACACAGATAGTTTTCGCAAGTTTAAAAACAAAGAGACTATCATGTCTGTACGCAGGTACCTATACTTAATAAATAAAAAATGTAACTTTCTTAACAAAAATTTATTTTTTTTATAGTTTACTAATGCAGAAAAAACTTCACAAATTCGAGTTAGCTGCATTGGGTAATCTGTGTCCTGAAGCACCAGAGGAAGCAAAGGCTCTAATACCGTCACTGGAAGGTCGTTTTGAAGATGAGGAACTTCGCCAAATACTAGATGATATCGGCACTAAACGTAGTTTACAGTACTAACTTACAGTTTATTGTAATTTTTGTAGCTAAGACAGCATTTACTTATAATTATTAAAATAAGTGTAAAGTGAAATAACATTGTTATATTCATAACAAAATTAATGTTCGGCTCTATTAAGTCAGTTTAATCATAGCATAGAAAGGGTACTTATTTATTTCAAACGGCAGGAAACATAAAGTTTATATATAAACATATAAGTCATATTTCAGTTGTGTGGATAGGTACATGATTGGAGCTAATAGTTAAGACTGGATTTAACCGCCTTACCTCCTAAGAGGAGTAAAAAAGTACATAAAAAAGCCAAAAAAAAAAAAATCAATGCGTTTTTGGTATATTTTACACCAAATACTAGCAAACTACACTATACCTTCAAAAAAAGACTGGTAGCAATTGTCAAATACTTAGTATATAATTTAAATTGATGTGAAAGAAATTAGCATCGTTTGTGAACTTAGAAATATCACAAATTATGGATTTTGATGATATTAATATATCTAAAAAACTAGTACCGAAAAATTATTTGCAATTGGCATTAGATGCGCAGCGGTTTAAGCAGCGGAACTACAAAGAATTACTTGAAAAAGTCTGTATACAAATGAAAATGAAAAACAAATATAGATAAGAATTTACATTGTAGCGCAAATTGCCAGAGATTGGCTGGAAAGATGAAGACATTGAGGAACTGGTGCATAACCTAGCCGATTTGGATAGCAACAATTTCCCGCACAAGGTTGGATTGGGCGAGCGTGAAGCGCGAATAGCATGCAGTAAACATATTTTTTTTTTGTTACAATTAAGGTGCCGGGCAAGAATTATTTACAATTCTTTATGTTTATACCATAGAACTTGTAGCGCGACGACACTATAATTTCGGCCATGGCGTTGGACGTTCTGGCGATCTACTGGAGGCGCAGCCGAAAGCTGCTGGGTCGACGTTACTAGTCAATTTAACAAATGCCTTAGTACTGGATCTTTTACAAGCGCAAGGCTTGCGTACATGTCGTGGCTGCGTTTTAGTGCCTATGGCTACTGGCATGACACTGACATTGTGTCTACGGGCTATTCAAAAGAAACGTCCCACTGCCAAATATGTGCTCTGGTCACGAATTGATCAGAAATCCTGCTTTAAAGCAATTGTGGCCGCCGGTTTGCAACCAGTAATCATACATAACTTGCTATTAATGGAGGACCAAACATTAGTAACCGATTACAATAATTTTGAGCTTAAAATTAAGGAATTAGGAGTGAACAACATACTATGCCTTTACTCTACTACTAGTTGTTTTGCACCGCGAAACAGTGATAATATTATTAAATTAGCAAAGCTAGCGAAAGACATGGACTTACCCCATCTGGTCAATAATGCTTATGGAATACAGTGCAGCTCCATCATCAGCCAATTAGAGAAGGCACACTGTGTAGGACGCGTTGATTACTTTGTGCAGAGCACCGATAAAAATCTTCTGGTACCTGTGGGCGGCGCCATTGTGGGCAGCTGCGATGAAGAGCTTCTACAGTTGCTAGCTAGTTGCTATGCAGGACGTGCCAGCAGCTCTCAAACTTTAGATGTATTCATGACTCTTCTGTCACTTGGGCGCAACGGCTACCAATCTCTTATTCTAGAACGCCAACAGAATTTTGAATATCTAAAGCATCGACTACAAAAATTTGCAACAGCCCACAATGAAATTGTTCCCATTAATAGCAATAACTCTATATCCCTTGCCTTAACATTGAGTACATTATGTGAAGGTACTGAAGAACGCAGCGTTACGAAATTAGGCTCAATGCTACATACGCGAGGTGTTTCCGGTGTACGAGTAGTGGTCCCTGGTCAATATAAGTCTATAGACGGTTATGAATTCGAACGTAAGTTAGGCATCATGCAACCTGCTTTTATAATCAGTAATAAAACATTTTTACAGATTTTGGATCACATCGGGAAGAACTGGAGGTGCCTTATTTAACTGTCGCAGCTGCTCTAGGTGTTAGCCGTGCTGAAATAGATAAATTCTTTGAGATACTGGATAAATGTTGGAACAGTTTAATATAACTTTTGTATAGGTTATCTATTAACTACTGATTGCTAGGTTCATTCTGCTTATCATTATCTTTACATTGCTGCTGAAGATAATATTCTTCCAGAGATTTTCATTGAATAAGGTTTTGCCTGGATGCCTTGATTTGAGAAAACGCAATTGAAACAATTTCTGATTTTTATAATTCTTGTATTTAAATATATTTCATGATGAATTAATTAATTATTTTTGTACATTATTTATATTTGTACATAATTTTACAAAGAAAATACGACTACTAGATTTTCATTACTAGATATCACTTATAAATGACACAAATAAATAAATTAAGTACACAATTCGATCTTCATGAGAGAAAGAGAAAACAACAGTTAATACCATAATAATTATCAGGTAAATTAGAGTAACTCACAAGTGAAGTATGATTACTTAAATGCTAGTTAACATTTTTTTTATGTTTGAATTTTTTATATCTAATTTTTTATACATTAGTTTATAAACAATAAATTTCAATTGCATTTTACAAGATATAAATAAATATGATTGCAGTTAAAGTAACTACAATATGACTATTTAAATATTATAAAATATATAACAAGATTCAAGATCGCTTTACTAGTAAAAGAGCGACTTCATTAAGGCAGTTGGTAATATTAAATCGGCTGCCTATAAAAAAAAAATAAAATATAATATTACTAACATTGTTATTATTTTTGTACATATTATATATATATTATTAACTTTTTATCAATTACCTTTTTTCATTTCTACCGAATCACCAGTATATAAAAAATATTTTTGCGTATCCACCGTGTCTGCCATACTACTCTTAATCTCAAATTGCCCATAGATAGCGACAAATTGCTGCAGAAATAAACAAAAATAATTAAAATCATAATTATATTATTATAAGTAATAATTATACAACAGCATACCAAAGTGTTGCTTTTATTTTTTTTAAACCCCCGCTGTTGCATCGGCTGTAATCGCATATATCCGAAGCTACAAATCTCTTCAGTCTCGAAAAAGGCATATTCAATGCCATCCAATTGTGTGAAATGTAAATCAGCTGCTCGGGCTGCAAACGTCAAATAAAATAAAATCAATTATTAAAAAATAAGATAAAATGTTTGCACAACTTACTAACAACCATTAAATTGTTTTTATGTTCCAACTCATTACCGCTAGATTCTATTTCTGGTGGTACTTCACTAACACCGCGTAACCAGCTTATCATGTGTATCAGTTTAGATTCATATGATGAATTATTTTCTGATGTAGGCATAGACACATCCTCACATATTGCTTCTAATTGAAATGATGAATTCTCTTTCTCTCTCGTTGTTGAAATGTCTGTTATCTTTTTTTTTTTCCTTGGTTGTTCTTGGTTTATTACGCTTTGTAAAGGTGCTACGTCAGTCGATCTGGTGACAATATTAAGCTCATCTACGTGGTTTTGAGTTCGCTTGCGCTTGGCAGATGTAGTATTGTCAGTTTTTGTTTCACTTCTTGTATAAAAGCGTCTCATAGCCGCGAAAGGATCGCTTAAGGTGTGGCTCCAATTATTCTTTAAAGGAATATGACCACGTCTCGATCTACGAACTAAGAAATATTTATAATATTGTCAGTTTGTACACCATAACAAATAAATAAAAATGTTAATCTTACTGGTGTCATTTGCATCCTTTTCCGGTTCTGGTGGCACAGTTTCATTTGGAAGTGTTATGCGCAGTCGTTCCAATTCTACATTCTTTTTAATAACTTTATGTTGACTTTTATGTGCTTGTGACAAAGCTTTCCGAGCAACTTCGCTTGTACTTGGCTGATCATCTAGCAAAGTTTTCTTTGAAGGTGGCAAGTGTGATGATGAGTGTAATGATGGCTGATCATCTAAGACAGTTTCCTCTGGAGGTGGGAGTGTTACTAACGGCGGTGTGGGCGTTTGCACACGTAACTCTTCCATTCCAAAGCTACCCTGTGCGTCATTATTTTCTAGTTCTTTTGGTGACGGCAAATCAACTGTATTTTTTGAATAAACTTTCTTAAGCCTACCCTGTTGTACATCGTGGCTTGTATAAAGAACTTTATCCAGCATGATTTCTTTGACAGGATCAGCTATGAAGTGAACTTTATTCGATACTTGACGTTTCGAGTGATTGTATTGTGAATATCGTATTAAAGCAGGTGGGGGTGGTACGATTGGTATATCATTGATGTCTTCGCTGCTTTGCAACGATTGAGGCGGTGGTAATGCATTCTTACGGTGCGTCATTGATAAAGATGCAGGTACAGTCGGTCTGTTTAACGCCTTTTTTCTTAGTGGTGAATAACTTTGTTCCGTATCAGAATTTCCTTTTGTGTATAATTGCCGTCTGCTGAATTCGCTAGTGCGCGATTTAAGACGGTCACCGACGACGTTTGATATACTCAAATAGTTTTTCAATTCTTCTGTCTATTAGTAGAAAAATAAAAATGTATTCCGAAATCTATAGACCTTGTTAAAATAATAATATGTGATATAACTGACCATAGGTAGTACACGCTGTCTGCATCGCTTATTTTGTGCTGTTTCGAGGGTCAATGGCTTTTGGCTCGATTGCTGTAATAAACTTTTTCCACAACTGATCGACGGTGCTGCTGGCGGTGGCATAATAGAATTGTCTTCTACCAAAATTGTTGATGGTCTCTTTTCAATAATGTGCATTAAGTCGGATTTGCATTGTTGCATTTCTTGACTTTGTGTGTTATCCAATGTGACGAAATTTCCAACCTGCGATTGAACTTGCATCTGGATTTCTTTTACCGATGGTGTGGTATTACCATTTAACTTATTGGAAGAAGGGAATATGAGATTTCTTGAAACAGAGGACGCTTCTGTATCTTTTGATAATTCCTTAATAGGTTGCTGCAATGACAACCCAGTAGATTTAATCTTCCTTTTATTTAACTCAGTATCGACTCTCTCTGCATTTTTTTCTCTTTTTTTGACAGATTCATATTCAAATGCGGTAATATTTTGTGGCAACTTTAAAAACATAAATATATTAGAAAGTCTAAAAAGTGTTGCAATATAATCTTACCCAATTTAAAGAATATGATCTTCTAAACAGTTCATTATATTCTTTACTTTCTTGAATATTCAATTGCGGATTACTGCGTCTAAACGTTTTCGACTTTATTTTAAGAGCTCGTTGATTTTGACTTAACCTAGAGTCTCTTGTAGTATGCTGCAGCTCTGCCACTGGCGATATAAGTAACCCATGCCGACATATAGGTGAACTGCTACGAGAGCAGAGTAATGGAAAATTGGATTGTGGTTGTGACTGAACGGAATTATCGTACCTATTTTCTTAAAAAAAAAAAATTGTATTTAAAAGACTTTAGCATAAATCCCTTCTCTTTAGATGTTGTTTGTTTACCATTCAACACTTTCTGCTCTTCTGTTATTATGGGAGGTTTCATCAAATATTCTTTGACATTAAAAGTAATACTACAGTCTCCAAACAAAAACTCATTACTTTGTGACTTTGTAGTTGTTTTTTGCTCTGAGAAAGCTTGCATTCGATCTATTTCTGTTCTCCTGCCGCCCAATATTTCGTCAAGTTCAGTTGTATCGTCATTTGTGTTTGAGTCTGACCTATAAATTTAAAAACAAGGAATTTATCGTTGAGTATGTATGTATAAACTTGCGTAATTTTCACTCACATTTTAATTTTTCTTTCTATAATCAAAAACAAAAACTAGACTAATTTTTATAAAGCGTTTCTACAGTATACATTTATTTACAGACAAAAACAACAATAAGTTTATGTCAAACAATGCATAGCATCACATACAAAACTAAATTACACCACCGAATTTGCCGGCATAGTTTATATCGATATACAGTATATTTTGTCTTACCTGCCTATCAGGGCAGGACTTCCAATGTTTTCTTAAGGATAAAAAGATGTGTTTGACGGAACGTAGGGGCAAAATATGCGCATTAAACCCCTAGGAAAAGATTGAAAAAGTTTTGGTATATTTTACACCAAATACTGCCACACTTTTCATACCTTCCAAAAAAAGGCTTATAGCAATTATGGGCTTAATAATACTGTATTTATTGAAAAAATATTTATTATTTCATATAAGTCAGTTTCATACCTTATTATCACCTTTAAAAAATCATTGGACAATTTGTAGTCGAAGCAGAAATTCAAAAGTCTGTGTTAGACATATCTAAGATTTAAAATAAAAATTCTTTCCTAATGGAAAGCATGATGTTGATCGTGGTCAGTTTACTCGAACTTCGTAACTTTGTTTTGATAATGTTTACCTGATTGAACAATCTTTTGATTTCGGCCATAAAAAGAGCGCAATGCATTCAAATTCTAAGCCGTTGGCCTTCTAAAAAATCCAAATTTAACGGAAAAAAGGAGTTGGCAGTCCTTGTTTTGGGTAACTTATTGCTTAATTTTAATGTTTGATAAATTAATTAGCGCAGCTTCTAACAAAGCTGTGTGTCTAAATTAATATATATATATATATATATATATATTGTGAACTTATTTACTATTTTCATTAAATTATTTCGATTTATTTTAATATTATCTTCCTAACGGTTTTTTATATCAAAATAAACGATTGAAACTAGTTTAAGAATGAACCGATTCAAATGAACGACAAAATCAAATAATCTAAACAATAATAAATCTAATACTTTCAACATATGTTTGAATATATACATAATTAAAATGAATAAAGATAATTCCAGTATGCAAATGGACCCTGAATTGGCGTTGCGGCTGCTTGCTGATGGAGCCGTTCTTGCCATAGCTGGAGTTCCTGTGGGTACTGAGTTTGGAATTGATTTATGCGCATATACCATTGGTCCAGATTTTCGTGGTGTAAAAATGATTCCACCTGGCGTACACTATGTGTGGTGTGCTTCGCGTGGACCCTATGGTGATGCAGCACCACGTGTTGGCTTCGTGCATTATTTTCATCCAAATGAAATTGTTGTTTACGAATGGGATAATGATCTAGAAGAGCTACGTCCGCGTCAAACAACCGAACCAGAGCTGGAACGTGAACGCATACGAAAAAATTTAGCACAACTGGAGCGTGTCTTAGCGGCTTATGACTATCGTTATGTGTGTCAGTGGAAAGATTTGACGGGTACTGTAACCGAGCCATGTGTTAAACGTTGCCGTCCTGAACTGGGCACCATACGCACTACTATAGAGCTGCAATCATGCAAAGATGAAGACAGACCACGCGGTGGGACTTCAATCAGCAACACTAAACGGACAGCAGCAACAAAGTTATTGTTGCATGAAAATGACATGCTTCCCGACCTAAAACCCGTGGAGGGCACAGCACTACGTTTTAGCGTAATTCCTGCACGTGTCCCACAAGATGCTTTACCAGCGGATATCTCACTGCATGCTATAGACTGCATAGCAGCTGTAAATTTACTATTCGATACCTTTGACAATAACCCGGATGCGTTTATTGAAGAAGTGCAGCTTGCGTTTATTTTCTTTTTAGTCGGTTATTCAGTAGAAGCCTTGGACCATTGGCGCAAGTGGCTTGCGCTGCTATCACATTCCGAATCAGCAGTCAGTAAACACAAATTAGCTTATATGAAGTATACTGAAGTTCTAGGACACCAACTGCCACACCTACCCGAGGAACTAATGACACCTGGCATTCATAATACTATCTACAAGGATGTACGAGAGATGCTAGTTAATCTTTATGCTGGCGGGCTTAGAGTAAGTGCAGAACGTCTTATCAAACGACTAAAAAAACAACTTAACTGGCAATTCGAGGGTCTGCTTGACGAGGATCCCGAAGACCAACCGGTTATAATAGAGATTTTACAATAAACTGAAGTAAGCAACATTTATGTTTTGTTATTGCAGTTTTATTGGTATCAACTTATGTTTTTTATCATAGGAACTGCCGAAATTTAGCGGAGTGCATGCTGGGTACGCAAATAATTCCACAGATCGCGAGCTGTGCGTATGCTGACCATAAATTGACACAACTTTGACTCAATTAGGCAGAGTATGATAAACTTGGCACGCTTGTCCTTAAGTAATGACTGCAATTTCAAAAACAACAAGAAAATACTTTACGTTTAGGGATAGCTACCCAAAAATATACCTCTTCATTATTTTCCGGTCCATTCTCTACGATGCCCCACAAATCTTCTGACTCCAGATAAGCGCGCAACGTCATAGACCACGCCTTATAATTGTCCAGACCTTTGAGTTTCTCAATATGTAGTTGCAGCGCCATATTCTAAAGCAAGTATCGACGTCGTCTTCCGCCAAGCGAGGTTATACAAATAAATCGTTAGCAATTTTGATTTTTCCACTTTGTGTCGCTGTCTACCATTTTGCGTAGATATTGATATTATATATATATATATATATAAGTATTTATACATAAGCAACTCATACTTGTATGTGACATACGTCTTTTGTAATATGCTTGGTGGTTGAAAATGTGGAGGTGAAGGTAAAGAAACATACCTAACCCAAAACAATAGCCACTAGACCTAGTTGTGCTGCTCTATGCCAAGGACATAAGACAAGCTTGCATTTATTGCTACTGACTTCCACTTTAAGTGGACACTTATGGCATCTGCATTGCCATATTGCTGCACAGTGCTTCCTGCTAGCCATCGGTAAATGTAGCTGGATAAAATAGTTATTTAAAATAATTTGACAATTTATTTTCTCATAATTTTCACATTTACATTATGAAGTAGAGACGGGAGGGTCCGTATTGTTAAGGATATTGTTGTTTAAAGTGTATAGTTAGTACCTATCGTAGGTAGGTATGTACAAAATGATGTAAGTCCAAATACTTAGTACACAAACTTATGTTCTGAATTGATTGTTTTGTTTGTTTTTCGTTGTTTGTAAGGATAAGAGCAAGGAACTAAATGTACTTTCAAGTTTTACATTGTATATATGTAAGTATAATTGTTATGTATATTGTAAAAAACCTAAAACAGTTTTTTTTTTTTTCATTAAACCTATAGATATATGGATAGAGCTTAAAATACATCTGCTGTTTGAATCATTTACTTCTTCTTCTGTTTCTTGGCATTTTTGGCATCAACAACCTGTTCAACACGGCCTCGTTTCTTTGTATCCTGAATTTTCAATTTAAAAATCCTCAACATCATCCTTGATGTTCTGGCCGTGAATATAAACGGGTCTACTACCCTTAAACACGTCACTTTTGAATCGTATAATTCCACATCGGAATTCACAGCACACGTCTTACCAGCCTTCAACAGTGCAATAGGTATCTGTACAGAATCCTTCAGTGTGGTCACCTCAACCACATTGAATTCGTTATCCTTTGCCTCGGCGCCTAATAGGATTTGCTTGATAACAAGAAGTTGAATTCGTGCCTAACTCTAAAGGAATCTAAATGTTGTGATTGTCAATTAGACGTAAAAACGAAATATGTTTGAAAAACAAGTTACCAAAATACGATTACAGAATTTTTTAATAAAATAAATAAATAAATAATAAATATATTAAAGTTGTGAGCCCTAAGAGTTCAGGGAGTGTACTTTCTATTTCAAGAAATCTGAATCTTCTCCAGTATTCACAGAGGATTTCAAATATAAATTATTGCTCTTAATCTATAATACTGTTTAACGGTAACTTTAAAAAACACTATAAACTATTAAAGAACCTTCCAAAACAATGTAGAGAATTTAAGCTTTATCTTGAATAGGGCAGTGTTAACTATCATACCAATTAGAACACAGAACATTATTTATATAAACTTAGTTTTTTAAATTTAGATCAGCTAATATATATAAAAAGATATTTACGTTTGATTGCCAAGGTGAACAAGTTAACAAAATGGTCATTTTATTGAGGAGTCGTGAGATAAAGAGCCATCTATGGTATGCAGTTTGAAGTTTGCTTTGAAACTTAAAAATAGACCATATCATTTAGAGTATAGACAGTTTAAATAAATAGAGGAGTATAAATATAGCTGATATAAGTGTTAAATCCAAGTTGAGCCAAAGCTCAATAGTTGTATGTAGTAAAGAAACGTATTCACCCTTGGTAAATATTTTTTTTAATACTTAAAAGCAAAATAAGTTACAATACTTGCAATAGAGTATATTAAATTTAAATAAAAGTTTGTGCGCTTTGTCGTTTTTTTTTTTATTAATTTTATTTGAAATGAATACGAATGTCAGTTTAGCTGTTTGCTGATTATGTTGTTTTTCCACATTTTCATTCAAGAATTTTTAGTTATATTTTTATTAATATTATATTTCCAATGCTGCCTAATGCTCTACCAATTATCTGCTATACTTTCCATGTACATTATGTACTCTTCTTCTTTTTTATCAAAAAATACAAGCTGAATGTTGCTAAAGCATCAGGCATTCCATTAGATTGTTATTATCGAATGTTGTTGGTAAAAATATATGCTTGGTAGCAGCTTCAATAAATAGGATAAAACCGAAATTGAATAATTTATACTTTTTTGATTTTATCTAAATTAAATATTGTATGTACTGCCTTGTTTCTTAGTTTTTTCTTCTTCTTTTGATCTCGAATGATAATTGCAAACATTTACCGCCGGTTGTTCCTTTCATATGAAAAATTTCGAAATTTCTACAAATTACATAAGTGGTAGGCATAGAAAATATACAAGTATATACGAATGTATATATATACTGAGATGTATACAATATATTTATATATATATATATATATATACGTGTACCATTTGTTTAGCAACTACAAATACTTTTCTTTAATATTTATATATATATAAATGTATATACATATATATAAATGTATATATATATATATGAAATGCTTGTGGCGAAGTGATTTAATAACGTTATACGAACTCTTGTACAAATCACGTAACGGAATCATAGCTTAATTTTTTTTTTTTTTGCTTTTTGTTTGTGTTTATCCGCATGCGAGTAAGACAAGGTGAGACAAAAAAATAAAAAAAAAATGTGAGCAAAACGATAAAGAGAACATTTGCATTAGTGTAGTGGTAATTGAGTGACGGTTCATGTTGATTGATATTGTATGTGTGTGTGTGTGTGTATCAATCAATGTGTAGAAGAGAGTACACAAATTTAAGCTTAGAAATTCGTTTCGATCGTAATTTTGAATTTTCGCTTAACATTTGATTTTTTTGTTTTGTTTTTCTTTGTTTGCTTATATAGTTCGTATGCTTGACTTTCATTCTCTTATAGTTTCTGCTATTCGTTTTTACTTCACATTTTACTTTTTATTTCGTTATAAAATTTTATTAATTGCTGCTTTCTTACTGCCTGCCTTTGCTTCTTACATATTGTTTTCGTTACGCATTTTCTAGCTCATTCTGTATTTTTTTTTCTTATATCAATTTCTCTGCTTTTCGTTTACTTTTTTTTTTTTTGCATTAAGTGATTCTTGTTGTGTTTACCGTTTAATCTTTTCTTTCTTTTAATTACTTTTATGACTGGCTTAAAATTAAAGTTTAAGTTGTGTTGTATTTTATGTTTGTTGATTGTGAAATGAATATTCAATTTTTTTTTGTTTTGTTTTATACTGTTTGTATGTGTTTGTGTGTATGTATGTATGTATGTATGTATGTATGTGTGTGTGTGTGTGTGTGTATTTTTATTTTTGAAATGAAGTTTATTTTTGTTTCGCTTCTCAGAATTAAATATAATATTTATTTAATATAATATAATGCTTTTGTTTCTTGAATGCAAAAAATTTTTAAATGTAGTAGAGTTGCTGTTGGGGCGCCAGGATCAAAATTCACGTACCACCACAACGATGACAGACGATGATGACGGCTGCACCTCATGCTTGCCCCAGCAACAGCCACGCCCATGACCACCCTCAATTTGTGCCATTAGCTGTTTTACATACATACATATATATTAATATATATATATATATATATATATATGTATATATTTTATTTTTAACTATAATTTTACTTGATTTTATATCTTTTTTTTTTTTTTTTATTATTTTTGTAGTTATCGATTATTTTTTTTTTGTTTTCGCTTTGCTTCCCTGGTGTTTGCAAGTTGGTGTTGGTGTTGCTGCTGCTGGTGTTGGTGTTGCTGTTTTTCTTGACGTTACTGCATTTCTGTACCCCTGTTCATGTTGTTGCATATTGTTTTTATGTTTTTTCTTTTTTCTTTTTGTGGTTGTCGATGTTTTGTTTACTACCCGGTTGCGTGTTGTTGTTTTTATTGTTGTATGCATATATATTATATGTATTATATTTACTTTAGAAGGTATATGTTTTTTTTTTGTTTTTGTTTTGTTTTGTGTTGTGTTTTTTAAATGGAAGGGAGGGGTTTACTTAAATTACGACACGTCCTGATCCTCAACATCTTGAATTTCCGGCTTAGGCTCACCATCACCTGTTGTGGAATCTAAATAAAGAAATAGATTAGAGAATTTGAATAATATTAGATATCAATTTTCACAATAAACACTTAATAAAAGTTTTTGGTACTTCTTTTTTTTGATTAATAACTAACCATCTGCTTGCATATCGGACGTCCATAATGTGAGGTTATCCCGCAGCAGCTGCATAATGAGAGTCGAGTCTTTGTAGCTCTCTTCACTCAGTGTATCCAACTCAGCAATGGCATCATCAAACGCGGCTTTCGCCAAGCGGCAAGCACGATCCGGAGAGTTGAGTATCTCATAGTAGAACACCTTTAATTAAAATCAAAAATAAAAAAAAATAAAGAAGTTAAAGAAGATTTGTTATATTATATTATGATTTAAATGAAATTACCGAGAAGTTCAATGCCAGACCCAAACGGATGGGATGTGTTGGTGGCAGATCATTCATGGCAATATCACTTGCTGCCTTATAGGCAATTAACGAGTTTTCTGCAGCATCCTTGCGATCCGAACCGGTGGCAAATTCAGCCAAATAGCGATGATAATCACCCTTCATCTTATAGTAGAATACTTTACTTTCGCCGGATGAGGCATATGGAATGAGATGTTTCTCTAGAACATCTAATATATCCGAGCAGATGTCGCGCAGCTCCTTTTCCACCTGACCGCGATAGGTCTTGATCATTTCTAACTTCTCTTCGGCGCCCTTATTTTCCTCCTTTTGTTCAATGGAGGTAATAATGCGCCACGAGGCACGACGTGCTCCAATGACATTCTTGTAAGCGACCGAAAGCAAATTACGCTCCTCAACGGTCAGCTCAACATCCATGGAGGCAACCTTCTTCATGGCCTCCACCATTTCTGCAAAAGAACAAAAACAAACAAACACATAAGTTAAAATATGAAATAAAAATAATTAATTATTACTATTACCTATATACTTTTCCCTTTACACCCATTATACTACGCACACACACACACACACACTTATACATTGAAAATATGCAAGAAAACTTTAAGTATAAATATTTATATTTACTATTAATATTCCTCTTCTTCATATATAATCTATTTTTATTTATTTATCACATGCATTTTAATATTATTTACGATTTTAAAAAAGGGTTAAATTATATTTATCTAAACTCTATATACACTGTAGTATTCACTATCCTATCTATAGGCACACACCCACATCAACTTTCCCTTGCATACATATATAGACTCACTATCTTTATATGCGCACGCATACACCCAAAGCTATAGTGACATAACTCACACTTATGTATTTATATTACCTATGCATAACTGCTTCCTGTTCTGACTATTTTTGCGTTTTAGACTGATTTTGTCATACTGCTGATAACATACGAAACCCAAAACTCCCTTTACCCACCAATATAGTAGATAATTGCATATTATTTTTATTTTTTTTTTTACTACACTTAACAATTTGAGTAACAATGGCGGCGGCATCTTAAATTATTTTCTATCCCTATGATTGGACCAATCACAGCTGCTGCAACATTAAAGATGTCGTTACATTTCTTACTATACTACACACTATTCAGATTAACAGGAAATATAAATTCCAAATAAAATCATTGCTATATTAAATATTTGTAACATTCTGTTTTAATTTTCCTTCTCTTTTCTTCGCACTACGTCTCTTGCAGTAAGCTAGTGACGTAGATATTCGTCTTTTCGTCTCCACCATACCCCCCCCTCCACATATTAATCATTTGAATGTTCAGCGGGAGCTTTGTTATTCGTATCGTTGCTATAGCTGTAGCACAAATACGTAAAAAGTGAATAAAATTGAGTGTATGATTCATGCCGCTCAATTTAGTATCGTCCCCTTGCAACTGAGTTGAACCTGAAATTGTTTTTTTTTTTTGTTGGAATGTGTTTGTCTACTAGAAAATCAATAAACAAAAGTTTACAAGACATTAATTAAATATAATTCTTATGACATAACAACCACAAAACTACTTAAAGTTTCCTATTGAGTTAAAGTCAACAGAATTAAGTATCAATGAAAGCCGGCAGCCAATGGCATCCGTAAAAAAGGAAATACATTTTTTTTAAAGCATTTTGAAGAAAGCCTTTGTAAGGGGGCGAACATGTTCTTGGCTTTAACGGTGGGTGTGTCCCATTACAAATAAACTATACATACAAAAATACAAAATTATATTAATTTATGATGAATTAAAGTTAAAAAAAAAGTGAAAAATTTTATAATAGATAAAAATCACCCAGTCGATGTCTAGTCTCTTTCCTTTTTTGATGTTCATTGACAATACAAAAAAAAATAAAATCAAAAAAAAATTACAGCCAGAATAGCTGGGATCAGCTAAATCCTAAAAGAACCCTACCCAAGTCTAGCAAAAAAAAAAATAAATTCATAGACGTATAAGTACGAGGGGAAAAGGTTCTAGTTAATGCTACGAGAGCACCAAAAGTCAGGATGGTGGAAGCAAAGAGAACCAGACAGACGTTGCCGGCCGCCAATAATGCATTTGTATTAGTCTTTTCAGCATAGCCAAAGCACCCTAAGTGCGACAAGGAAAAAGGCAAGTGTTTATACACATACAGACAGAGGCAATGGGAAGCTAACGCAAGCGAAAATAAGAAGAAAAACATGTGATACAGACTTTAAATTTATGTACGTGTGTAAGAGAGGGAGAGAGAGTGAGTGCGTATGTCCGTAAAGGCTACCAATACTTGATTGACTTCTTTAGACTGAGCCAGCAGTACCAGCAACAGTAACATATAAATCGTTGTCTTGTCATTTTTTTTTTCTTTTTTGTCAAATATTAGAAATATTGTTGATAATTGGCGTTAGTTACATTTAATGCCATTTAAAAAGCACCCGTAACGACGGTAACTGTATTGAGGCATCACAGCCAGTAACACTAGTTATCTCGTTTTAGCGCACACGGCAACGCATTTAAATGATGATGTTGAGAGCGCGCGCTTTTTAATCAAACATCAAAACCTCTTTGCTTAGTGTTTTGCATTTTAAATTATCGTAGTATTTTAATTAATGGAAGTATTTTTAATTAAATGGACAGCAACAATAAAGCGGCGAATTTCATAGTATTGGTAGTTAAAATGAAGCTGTGTGCGTGAGTTTGTCTCTCTGAGACTCATACATCAATATAATACACATGCGCACAGAAGCATGAGTAATGCTAGTGCAAAATTTTTTTTCTGCACTATCAGGCAGAGTTGCCAACTGCCTAACTAAAATGTTGAAGACAATTTCTCATAAAAAAAAAAAAAATGAAAGACGCGACACCCAATTTGCATGAAAAGATATAAAAGAAAATTCCAGATGTCTGCTAGTACTCGCTTGCCTCTACCCCCGTGCCAATTTTGCAACAGACCCACAATCGATTCATTCATCGATTTTTCGCAGCGCGACGTGATGACGACGTCGTTGCTTGCTGCGCAACAAAAGCACATTTTGATCAACGATAAAATCGAAGCAAGAAAAAAAATTTTTCTTTTTAAATATTTGTTAAGGACATCTAAACATCTAACAAATTATTTGATACTAAGAGCTAGACTTTTATATATATTAAAATCTACCTTGGCAACAACAAAATTACAACAAAACAGCCCTTAGCAACGATCCCATTTACCCGTCGCGCAGCCTTCGCGCGCCTACAATTGAGCGCTAAATACACAAAATTTCAACTTGAAAAATTCCCCCACCATCGCAATTCTTCCCTTACTCTAGTAACTATTTAAAATGTAATACGCAACAAAGTTACTTTTTGCAAAGAGCAACGCAAAAACGAAAACCACGCGAATTTTTGCCGGTAAAAATCAGGTTTGTTTTACATTTTTTTTCCCCAGTCTTTCTTTGCCATTTTCTACAGTGCTGTCTCGCCTCCTTGTCATCTTCTTTTTCATTCGGTATTCGGTCTTTTCGCAGAAACACTATTCATCGGCTGCAGCGGCAACGACGCCGATTCGACGCTTCTGACGAAAGTCAGAAGGGCGCAGCAGAGTGTACCTACATACTAATATACGCAAAATTTAACATTTCCCTTTTTTTCTTTTTTCTTTTGTCAACCTCTAATACAATGTCATTTTTTCAGCAATATTTTCAACGTAGCACAGGCCACGCGACGGCAACTCTGCTGGACCCCTCCCCAAAGTTGGCGCTCCGCTGACAAAATTTTTTCGCCTATTTTTTGGTTTTTTTTTACTCACCATCATAGCGCTCGGCCTGTTCGGCCAATTTTGCCTTGTAGACGTTGTTTTCACGTTCAGTCATTGTGTTTAATCCTTTTTAGTAAAATTAATCCACAGAAAAAATTATTTTAAATGCTCCCGGTACGTGCGGCGTCGATTTTACTGCTGCTGTCTTCGTCGCCTTCTTTTTCTCTACTACTTTTTGAGATGACAAGCGCTCTGCTTAGCTCACTCGCACGCTTGCTTCGGCTGTCGTTCCGTTTTCAATGTCGTCGTGGACGCTACACGAATCTGTGAGTACAGTAAAGAACGTTTGGGGGTAAAATAAATTATTTAAGCCCTGGAAGCGAGTGTGCGCTGTATTAGTTTTAGTTTGAACTATAATGTTAACAATTTTTTGTCAACCACTGACACTTGGCGACTTAATTGATAAAATTATAGATTGGATTGCTTTTTTAATTCCTACTTTGGTTTCGGTTGATCAAAAAACAGTCTCTCTGAGAATGAGGCGCGGCAACAAAATGTCTTTTTAATGTTGCTGCACCGCACTCTTTCAATATATCGATATCCACAAAATAATACTTAATATCATACCTGATTTATAATATAAATTTTTTATGAGCGTTTATAATTTTGGGATTTATCAAAAAACGTCAATTTTTTTACTTCCGCGAAAGTTTTATGCTTTAACAGCGTTAAAATACTACGAAATGGACAAGCTGTAGTTGGTAAAATATCGACAAGCTTAGAGATGGTTCCAACAAATTGCAGATGAAAGTAGCGTTTAAATTTAAAAGGTTTTTCTTGAGATATCGATATAATTTTAAATTTTATCGTCTTAAGTAATATTAGTCAGGGCTCCGATGCAGTGTTAAAACTGTTAGTTTAAATTTTACAGATTTATAAATAATAATGAACAATATACCAAAATTTTCAAGTTTAAATAATTTTGAGCAGTTTAGTACTAGCCACTTGATCATAAAACATTTCAAAAAATATAAAATTCAATAATTACATAAATTAGCATATATGGTAACTATTAATATTGAAATGCTGTTAACAGCCGCTGGTGTGTTAACACTTGTATCGATGTTGTGTGGAAACAATGTTATAATGTTACCAAAACGTTAGAAAACAGCGGAAATAACTTTTAAATAACAACGAAAAAAGATTAAAATCAGAAGATGTAAAATATTGATGTTTTAAACTCTTTAAAAACTGTACTACTATTTCGTTTTCACTATTGAGTTGTGAAAAAGTTTCTTACGCTGCCACGATGAGTCTAAATCTGGGAGGCTGGATCCACAGTTTTACAGTAACCGACACACAGCAGCATAAGGGAGGCTACACAATATACAAAATAACATCAATTGTAAGTTGTTTTTGTCGTTTAGTAGTTATAGTTAATCCATTTTTATTTGTTATTAGATTTTTCCCAGGTCCGTTCCCCAAGCATTAACATGCCTAGTTGTGTGGAAAAGGTTCCATGAAATTAAACGGCTGCATCGAGAACTCAGTCGCCGCCACAAAAACATGCAGCTGCCAGGAAAACTTCCAGAACCCACTGACAGTAGTTATTTTAAGCGTTTTGATGTTGAAGTTATACAGCGACGTAAGGAATACATATTACAACTTCTCGATTTTGCGGCACAACATCCAGCACTGTATAAGTGCAACACCTTTACTCAGTTCTTTAGCGATGCGCAATCTCCAAATGCATCCCCGTTGCGCAAATTGTATGTGGAGCGGTCCCTTAAACTACCTGGTACCGGGGCAATAGCCGAAATTTGCGATAACGTTGATTTGCCCTATGATCCACATGATGCTATTGGTATAACATCGTTGGACTTACACTGTGATAAGCCAAACACAGACACTGAGCAGACTCAGCAGCAACAGCTTTTTGATAAGGATAAGATTCTTGGATCAGAGGAGCAACAGTATACGAATAACCAACTGCGTATGCTTACGCCTATGGCTTCTGTAGAAAGTGATGACGGCGATTACATTTATGAGGCAGCTTTAGAGTTTAGTCATGCCGTGCAGGCAGAGGTCAATATGGAATATGAAGAAGCTCATAAGCGCTATAAGCATGGAGTAGAGCTGTTGTTAACTGGTGCCAAACAAGATACCAATGAGGATCGAAAGTTTATAGCCAAAGCTAAGGTTGCCAAATATTTAGCGCGTGCGGATGATATTTATGCTAATTTCTTACGTACAGCCAACTCTGGTAATGGCTCTAGAAAACTACAGTTTCAGCTCTCGTTAGATGAAGTGGACAATGTGTCCCAGCTGGAATGTCCTTGGAATCAATTAGCTAAGTATAAAGTTTTACAAGTGCTTGAAGAACGTGTAATGCAGGTGCAGTGTATAACCCAGCCACAATCACAGTCGACAGCCATCATGAAAGGTATCGAGAAGCCTTCTAACAATTCCCCAACCCAAAGTATCTTTTTGCCACAACGTGTGCCCTACATGACTAAGCTTTTGGCATATTTTCAGTCGGATCAGAAAATATTTCTACTACTTAAGCAAGCGGAAGGCGGAAGGCTATATGATTACATACAAAGTTATAAACCTTCGGCTATAAAATGCACTGACTACGCTGACTTGTTTCCAAAAGATGAACCGTTGACGGCAGAAAGTGATGTTAATGATTTGGTTCGAAGCTCACAGCAACTTCTTAAATCGGTTTCACATACCTTAAGCACATTCCAGGCAGGTGCATTGACACCTGGACGAATTAAAAAATTAGCTGCTAAATGTTTACCAGAGGCATGCCTGCGTCAATGGGCTTGTGAATTAGCCGTTGCCATACATTGCTTACATGGCAAAGGAGTCATATTACGTGATCTGCACATGGAAAACATTTTACTAGGAAATTCTGGTCAATTAATGCTTTCATATTTTTATCAAAATGAAGGCCTCAGCTCCGATGACAATTATGTACATAAGGCCCTCAGCTTAGTGGCCTTAAACCATCATTTTGTGGCACCTGAGCGACCGCTTACCTTTCGCTCTGATTGGTGGAGTTATGGTGTTGTGCTCTACCAGCTGCTTTTGGGTGTGGTAAGATATTATTAACTAAATACCTTTTGTTATTCTTTATTAAACATGAAACTTATATAATTGCAGTCATACAAATCCACACATCCTGGCCAGCTGGAACTTTATGGCTGTGTGCAGTATCCTTGCGATGGTATGGATATATCGGATAATGCGCGTGATTTGCTAGAAGGTCTACTCCAACTACAACCCGAACACCGTCTCGATTATGAACAAGTACAGGCTCATCCCTTCTTTGAAGGTATCGATTGGATGGTAGTATTAGAACTTGGCGGCATTTAAATACTATTTAGCTTGCCATTTGCGAATGGCATAAATGTCAAATTATAGAAAATATTTGCACTTGTCCAAATAACCACTAGAAAATTGACGAGGAGTCTCATTATTTTATGTTTTTTTGTTTTTGTTGATTTTTTGTTAAATTTTCTTTTGCACGCTATCTGTATGTGGTACAAAATTAGATGCTTTATTCTTTAATATATATTATGAATTTTATGTTAATATGTACATTATATACTTATATAGTATGATTTATATGTAGTAGAGCTTAGATACAAGAAACTGGAACAACTAATGAATCTATATTTAAATATAAAACCACAATTATAAATAAGTATTAACAATTTTGTAAAGCCAGTGCGCTTATTATACAAACCGAATTATATACACACTTTATTGTCTATCTACACAACAGTTTTTTTTTTGATGTATATACGTACATAATAATAGAACTAAAACTAGGCTAGTGCCAGCATCGAAACAATCTGCATTTGATTTGCTTAACGATACGATGGTCACTGCCAGTAAGGCACATTTGGAATGCATTCCGTGGGATTTGATCAATTCTAGTTGATCAACGGTAATTTGTAAACTAACATTTATATATTTTATAAAAAAAGCATTAAGTTTTGGCAAGACTTGTCGATTTTGTTGTTTTTTTTGGTTAACTTAAACATGCTTATAAGTTAAAAGGAACCTAGTGCAACAATGAATGTTATATCTAAGAGTAAATACTATAGTATTAGCTTAAGAGCAAATTCTGATTGGGATTTTTTTTTTTTTTAGCAATTTGTGTATAGTTTCTATACAAATGGCATTTTCTAACACTTGAGAACAGTTTGAAATGCTCTACACACACACACACACATTGACACACAATTTGTAACAGTAATAAAAAGCAGTGAAATGGGCATAGTTTAAATATTTAAAAGTTATTTAAACTAAACTCAAAACGGCCGCTTGAAACGTGCTGTTGCGTAGACGGAGGCAGAGATGGAAGCAGAGCGTCGCTGCTGCTGCTGACGCCGGTGTGTGAGCATTTCTCTTAGGGCAAAAAAGGCGGCAGGACATAGCTTTGTGCTTGCTGCTGCTGCACTGAAACTACTGAATCCTCGCTTTTGATTACAGTATGCAATCCACTATCATTATCATCACTGGCTGAGGTTGCTGCTGTTGATGCTGCATTAACGTAATGATGCGCATCCATATGGCAAGCACCGGCGCTATTTTCCAGTCCTGTCGGTGGTTGACACTGCACCTGAACATACTTAGCCTCCTCGGCAGTTAAATACTTTCCATTGAGTTGCTGGTGTACAGTGACCAGTGTTCCATCGGCTAATTGCTGCTGAGTACTGGTTGTTCCGTCAAGCTGTTGCTGCTGATGCTGATGCAGTTCCGATGTCTGATATCCATTGCCTGTTTCAGTAGTTTCAGAACTACCATTTGCTGCACCGCCTCCGCCATTCATTTCATTACGCGGTGGACTTCCATAGTCAAAGTGACGCATTGGAAAGAGTTGACTCTCATGAACATAGGTGCCATATTGACCAGAGTAAGTGCCATAAGGACTAGCTGCCGGTGACAGCAAGCTGAACTGCGGGCTTAGCTCGTATGGTGTTTGATAGCTTGTCCAGCTATCCATGCTACCGGGCGGTGTCACTGTTGTTGTTTGCGGAAAACTGGCAAAAGGTGGCGCCAATGTACTATTCAAGGCTGCTGTAGGCGGCGTGTTTGTCTTGATGTATCCAGTCTTACGTGGTGGCTCATGCTTGCGCCACTTTGCTCGCCTATTCTGAAACCAAACTTGCACTCGGGATTCACTCAAGTTTAGCTTTATGGCCAACTCTTCACGCGCAAATACATCTGGGTAAGGAGCACGCTCAAAGGCTCGTTCCAATTCCTCCAGTTGATACGCTGTAAATGTCGTTCTGAAAATAATACATGAAAATTTATTAAAATTATTTGTTATATAATAAAATAATAATAATATGTAGTATAAATCAATTAAATAATTCCAAAATTAACTACAAATTTCCACTTATTCAACTTGAAAGATTCAAAAAATTTATTTAAAATTGAAACGTTGAAATATTTGAAATTAGACGAACGATTAGATGTATAAAAGTAGACCACATCGGATTTTAGATCCTTCAATAATCTTTAAAGTTAATAACTTCCGTTTAAATACAAGCAACTTCTGGACTTTACTTTTAAATTAACTTTTTAATCTTTTTTTTTTGATAAATACTTTGAGATTTTAATTGTATTGATAAAGAACTGTTCACGTACTGCATTTAAGTTTCTTTATTTTAACTTTCAGCTGTAAATACGTTCAAATTGTGAAGTACCTCCTGCAGTTTTATATGGACACAAAATGACTATGGAGCTCATATTAAGTATACGCCCCATTGTGCGTATATAAATAGTGAGATAATTTCATTGATTTCCCGTCGTTAAGTTAATAGCAAAACTTTATGCAATTACTCACCTCGTTTTCTTTTTTTTAATGCCATTGGGGTCGCCTTTCTTTTTATTGTTGCTGTCCTTTTTGACTGGTGGAACAGCAACATTGCCGTTGCTGCCAGCAACACTAACAGCAGAGCCTGTTGTACTCGCGCCACTAGTTGCAGGAGATGTGGCATTGTTAACGCTGTTGTTATTATTATTGGTGCTGCCATTATTGTTGCTCACATTTCCATTGGTAATGCCATTTGGTGTTGCTGTTGCATTCTCCATTTGAACACACATATCATCAGGTTTCTTAGGCTTGTTTCCTGTTGCATTGCCGCCGCCATTGCTGAGCAATAGCGGTGCAGTCTCCAGCAAACCATTGCCATTATTGGCATCCTCATGCGAATGGGCATGCGTATGGGCATGGGTATGATGTGGACTGCCGCCGTACATATGCTGCTGATGCTGCATTTGAACATGCTGCTGCTGCTGTGCATCGTACTGATCCTTTGGCGAATAATCCAACTTACCATTTAGTGCATGATAATCGCTTAAAAGCAGCTGTTGTTGCTGCTGTTGCTGTGTTGGCTTATGGTGTAGCATACCGTTATGATTGTGTGGCAGCGTATGTGTTGGCGGCGGTGTCACAGCATAGTGTTGATGATGCTGTTGAGCTTGTTGCTCCACAAGTTTTTGTGGCGTTGTTATGTACTCATATTTCTGACTTGGTGAAAAACAGCCCATCTTGATACCGTAATCCAACTTTTGTGCATAATTAGGTGAACCAGAGCCACCGCATCCTCCATTTGGCAAAATGGTGTTACAATCGGGTAGTCGCTGTTGCTGCTGTTGCGTGCATAGTTCGTGTACAACGCTGCCCATGTGTAGGCTGCCATGTGAAACAGTTGCTGTTGTTGTTGGTAACAAAGGCTTGCTGGCACCCATGGGACTTAGCGGCCCGCCGCTAAAATCTCCAAATATTTGATCATCAAAGCTGGCGTGCTCCATTTCACACTTTTATTTTTACACAAAAACACACACTAAAAACTTTTATTTTAATTCACTTAAAACACTTTTGGTTATATTGTTTATTGTTTTAGTGTTAATCCATTTAGTTGTTAATCAAAGTGCGCGCAAAATCAAAATCAAAATCAATTGACGCTGCTCACTAATTGTTGTAAATGAATTAATTGCATTTAGCTTTTGGCGCACGCGCAAAAACATTTGCCGTCGTTTCTTTTTTTTTATTTTTGCTTTAATTATTTAATTTCTTTTTTCTTTTTTTTTTACTCCTGTCTAATATCACCTACACAGCAAACAACGTTCTCTCGATATGCAACCGCTCGAGTCAATGCCTGCGGCCTTAATTGAGCCCACAAGTCGCGATGATTGCCCTTTTATACCAATTTACTAGCAGTGACGCCGCGCAGACCTTTTCAACCAATCAGCGACAAGCAATGGCTGCTGCCGCATCGCCTGTAGCGCAAGAGTGAAACAAAAATATTCAACGCGCTGCGACCATCGACAGAATGTTTGTGTTGTGTTTGTGTTTTACGACTATGCTGGCGCGTGTGACTTTTTGCTTCAGCCTTTGCCTTTGGTTTTACCGTTGTTGTTGTTGTTGTTGTCGTTGCCGTTGCCTTTGCTTTTGCATTTGGTTTTATAAGAGTGGGGTGTGGTTATTGTTTTTGTTTTTATTTTCGGTTTGCCCTCAGAATCTGCTCGCCGCCAGTTTGTAATGCTTGCAGCGGGCTCTTAAGTATATGATTCTCTGTATTCTCAGTTAGTAACTCGATAGATGCAGGATAGCATGTCCTGGGAAAGTTATTGCTAATACTATGCTTATGTGGATTTAACAATATTTTTATTTAACTATATATATTTTTTTGTATTATTCCTTGAACTTCAATTGCCATAGTTTATTTTTACTATATTTTATTTTAGATCTTAATAAATTATTGTAAATAGAAACAAAATTCTCTGGCTATTTTGGTGCAACTATTATGTTAATGCAACTTCTATAAATCACCTGCCTGCATATCCACAAATGTTTTGTATACAAATTAGCAAAGTTCAGACCGAATCCCTATACATAGTAGCATGCTTAAACTTCCAGTTGGAGTGCCAATTGGAATTCTTTTGTGCCAGACGAATGCATGAGGGTCTCATTGTTAACGCTTTCACTTTCCACCACCAAAACCTCAAGGATCGCAGCGCATTGCCACAAGACCTAATCTACGGCAGTGCAACGGGTAAACGGCTCTTACTGCGCGTGTCATACTCACCCCAGAGTTGATCCTCACGCTTGAGGGGTTTGGCGCGCGTTTTGTGTGCGACCTTTTGGTTGTATGCTGGTATTACCCAAGGCACTAACTGTTATGGATCGTTGGGTAAGATTTGAAGAGTAATTTGAATTGTAAAAGTAATAGCAAGCCGAATAAGGTCAATCATAAGTTAACCATTAGAATATATAAGTATTATATTATTGGAAAAGGTTTTCAGATAGTCATCGATATTATTTTAATATACTTCATTTTACTTTCAGCATAAGAAAGTATGTTAAAAATATTGTTTGAAGTATTTAACTTTAAGATACTGTTACTAATAATTTTAAGCATAGAATTTAATTGCAGTTTATTCTAAAAACATTTCCGTAAATATTCACAATTTTGCAACTAGCATTGATCCCTTACAATGCCCGCATTGACCTTGTCAATGAATCAAAAACTTTAAGCTGATCTTCCCAGGATGCTCGCATCACGCTTAAGGATAAACATATATTTCAACTATTTCCCATCGCTTTCGCCCTTAAAAGAAAATCCATTTATTTCGGCATAAACTGAATGAAAATTTTCACAGCAACAATTTGATACTTTTGGACGCGCTATGTGGCAAATGTCGATGGTTAGTTTTGTCTTTGCAGGTTTTTAAATGCGGGCAGCGGAAACGGAATCGGATTCAGACTCGGACTCGGACTCGAGGATGGGAAATGCGCACGCGATCGGCGTTAAGCAAAAGAAACAACCAAAAGAACCAACCCCCCTATAAAGATATATATATATATATATATTTATATATATACGGAAAATGACGTGACCCAGTCAAACATATGACCGTGTTGCGTGTGAATAATCAGACAATGTTTTGCACTGCGATTGTGGCGATTATGTGGGCTCTGTTGTAGTGCGGGACCATCCTTGTTGGGAACTGGGTATGAGAATTTAAATTGGTATGTATCCTGCTGCCTTAAGGCATTGTGGGTTAAGAAAAGTCAACGATGATAGCATCTATGTAAGGTCATAAGCCAATTGATGGGACTTTCTTAACACAAAAGGGTAAAGGGTAGAATGAGTTGATTAACCATTGTAATAGTGTGCGAAAAATTAAGATGTTACCTTTAGATAGCTGATCGAAATCTAAAGAAAGACTAAATCATGTTCTTTGTACTAGCTATTTTTCATTTAAAAGAAGAAAGACTTTTCGTTTGCCTATTTGTAATATTGTAATCAAGAGTCTATCTGAGCTTATGTAAATGTAAACATCTTTGTTATGTGACATCAATTTGGTTGCGCTTTATTCTCTAGAGACCCGAATTTGGTACAGTTTGTTACACAAACCAAAGTGATGTTCCTAAGCTTTTGTAGCAAGTAAGTATTTTTCATATTTTTCCATAACCATTAAGATATACATATATATATATATTTATGTCTGTGTTATATATATATATATATACATTTACAGTACCATCATCGCACTTGTTCGCATTTGTTTTGAACTCAGTGACAGTCACTCCTCAGCATCAGCATCATCACTCAGAATTCAGTATTCAGTATTCAGAATATAAAATTCAGCATTCTCATCCTCCAGTGGAATATTAACACATTGTATTACGATATATATGTATATATATATATATATATATATATATTCGTATTCTTGTATACATTGAGTTTTTGCTTTTTGTTATGAATTTCTATAGATATGTTTGTATGTCGCTTCTCATACTGCGATTGTGATCTGCGACAACGAAATTCCAATATGGCGAGCACATATACAATGATATGTAGATATGTATATATACATATACATGGTAGACACAGTATATGGTGTCAGAGTCCAGAGTTGGGTAAAGCAGTTCACCAATACTAATGCATTCAATTAAGCTTCGTTAAGATCAATTTAAAATCCCGCATAAAATATCAAATAGTTTTTGTACTTTAGTTCCATTTGTGCTGTCGCTATTTGTTGTCGACTGTCGAGCAGCAGCTCAGAGCTCACGGCTCTGTGTTCTGTGGCAGCCACCAACAACAACAACAACAACAAAAGCAAAAGTAACAACAACAACAACAAAAATAACTATATTTCGAAATCCACAGCCCACGAAACGAGACAATGTCTCCAAGTCGAAGTCGCTCGTACCCAGGCCCCGTCATGACGAAGATGTATAGTTTTTCATATTTTGTTAATTCTCTTTTCTATGGCACTTTGGGGTTCCAGTTGTCCCTCTACCCACTGCCCACTACCCACTACCCACTGCCCACAGCCTACTTGTTGCCCACTTTTACCCCTTTAGCAGATTACATGATGAGACACTAGGCATACTCGATATATTGAAACCGCAACGGATGTGCGGACGCTTTTGACATATGACCCAGGCGATCACGAGCTATATAAGTTATACTTATAGCTATCAGTCAGGGCAACTATCAAACTCTCTCTGCTTTCATTTTCGATATTATTATTTAGCAATATTTTCTTTATTTTATTTATAAAAGCATTTCTTATATCATATGTTAATAATTTACACGCTCCTTTATCTAATACTTCCTTATATAATGTTTAATTCGTATCAAAATCGTTTCATCCATGCAACATCCGCTTAAGTTGACATCAGAGTTGACTTATTTAAAGATGGCTTTGACTTCTCTAGTTGCACCCAAGCATTCTTTTAATGATTTGTATCAGCTTACAAAGATCATGTACAGAAGTTATGATTGTATTCTGTTTAGCGAATTTTGTGATCAACATTCTTTACTTCCAAAGAAGATTTTATTCATGAGTTTAACAAGCAGCGTTAATTTTTCGGATTCTTCTATTCAGCAGTTCCACAAACATTTATAAAATCATCTATCTAAAGTTATGCTATATAGAAATTAAGTATATATATTAATGATGTTATACGTCTCCTTATGATTTGATAAAGTTTCTTAGTTCAGCTTTGTTAGAGGCTCATGATAACTCTCAATTTTACTGTAAATGTAGCACAATTGTAGCTAAGCTCCTCCGCAACATCGAAATTTACTTCCGATGTAATTATAGAATATAAATGTTATTCTAGAAGAATATTATATATTTATTTCATGTGCATAAAATACTATTACTGAGATTTTATATATCCAACAGTTTGTTCTATTCTACTTTTAACAGATTCCAAAATCTTGGAGTAATGTTGAAAGATACATCAAATAGCAACTTTTTATACGCATAACATGCAGCAGGAATTATCCAATAGAATATATGAAACTTGAATAGACTGAATACTTATAGATAATCCTCGATTGTTAAAACATATATACTTTCACAGATCAGCTGGGAGAATAACCCTTAATGAAACCATTGGCAGACGCCTGGTTTGGCCCAATTGATGCATACTTGCTTGATTCATAGTTTTGGCAACAATATTTCAAAATAAATACGTTATATTTTTGGATCTGCCCCTTTTTTTAGAACAGGCAGATAGTCATTGTAATTGTATTCATTTGCAGGGTTGAGGGCATAAAACGATTAAGCTTAATACAATCAGAGTGAAAGTGAAAACACGCCAATAAATTAAAGCCAATCACAATCCCTAGTACTTAGAGCATATATAGTATATATATGGAGCACATACACGTATATAGCTCACATAAAGATGAAAACAACTTGCTTTGGCTGGGGTTTGGCCCTTGTAATTGGCTATGGCTCTGTGTCCACAGTCTTGTCGATTTAAAAAATCCCAACGCAGCGTATGTAATTCAAATTAATTGCCGGCAATTGTGACTTATTTAAGGCAAAGGCGCCATTTAATACAATCCAACGTGGATGTGGACATGGATATGGATATGGAGACAGTCCATGCTTGTCACTGATAAGTGCAGCAATCATGGCAAGACCTTAACATCTGCACTTGTGCCCAATTGGTTGGAGTTTAAATTGCGTAATTGTAATCGATATTTAAGTATGACAATGAATTCACTTTCTGCTACCAAAAACTTTACATCAGACTATGAAGTATCCTTACGTAATTTATGCAAACTTTTCAAGTCTACAAACCAACATAGAGATACATCAGACACAACAAAGAGATACATCAAACAATTCTTCGGATAATATTCCTTTTACAGTGAAAAATTGTGATTGGTATCCAATCCTTATATCAGATCTGACTGCCCAATCCTTATTACAACTAAATATTTGTTGTCCCTGTGTGAGAAATATATAAAAAGTGTATGATACTGTTTAAATACTTACACACATTTATACAATTTATTAAACAGATTTAGTAGTGCGAATTAATTAAAATTAAATGGTATAATGAAATTTTAATATTTACGAGTAATTAAGCGTAGAGTAATTGTAGCGTTTTGTTGACATTGTGGGCGTCTTTTGTCTTTTTGGCCGGGCCGGCAGTCTCTGCGGATCGGCAATTGGTTGTAATTAAATAAAATTTTACAAGGTCGCTCTTGCTCGCATTGAGACTCGCATTGGGTGTGTTGATGATGATGCTGGAAAATCCATGGATATCAATTTGGTTTAATATACTCAGTACTCGTACTACAATTTATATATATAACATTATATATATATATATATATAACTGAAAATGCCGGCCGGCAAAAAATTATTGTATTTGTTATGTGTAGTCGTAGTACTCGTATTCGTACGCTTTTGAAAATTGATTCCTGCTCATTATTTCATTAAAAATGCTTCGAGCAATTGACCATTCTGCCATTCTGGCTGTCTGACAGTCTGGCTGTCTGGCATTCTGTCCAATGGCAACTGGACTGAGATGGAGTGAATACAAGTGGTATAGTTGTTATTGTCATCATCATCGTCATAACGTTTGAGCTCCCTGTGATTTTTACTTGCATTTTGATCTGATTTTATGAATGAAATTGTATCAATTGATTGTTTTGGTGCTGTTATCGTTGCCTTTTGATCATCGATAATTAAGTTGGGGGTGTGTCTTCGTATGTCAGACTATTAGAGCTATATCTGTATCTATATACTCTATTGGCTAAATACATTCGAGTTATTGAGATTGGGTCAATTACTTATACTGATTTAATGAATAAACCAAATTGTCCTTAAACTAATCTAATTGATTTCATTTACGAAGGCGTCAGGCAAATCAATTAAATTCAACTTATATATCTGATTTTTATTATAGTATTTCAATTATTTTATCTTCTAAATGAAAGCCACAAACTAAATACTTTCCAATAACATTTGAATTGTGATGTTGAAAGATTTAATAAATATTAAATAAGATATAACGAATATGATAAGAGCAAGTAATTGATAGTAAAACTACAGGATCTATTATGGATTAACTGCTAAAACATTGCTTCCTACATTTGTATAGGGAATGTTTTTGAATAAAAATTTGCATCTAAATGAATATAGCTATCATCCACTGCCAGCCGCTGCATCAAAAGTGTTGCACAGACTTTTAAAGTTATTATACTTCTGCCTCACAGAATGATTGTGAATATTATTATGATTTTATACAGAATATAAAAATATAATATAATAATATTTTATAAATATAATATTAAGTGTAAAATGCTGCAAAATTTATATTTTTAGATTTATTGTCATGTCTTTTCTTTATTATTTTACGGATCAAGGAAAGTTTATACATTGACTCTGCGGGCGGAAATAACAATAGTTGTATTAAAATTCTTAATGATCAGATTACACTATAGAAAAATTTTGATTTGGACTTGCAGGTGCACTATTGAGGATACTTTGGTGTTCTTGCAGAGCTCTTGTTCAATTTAAAGGCTCTACTTACTATACGTATTAGAAGCATTTAAATTTTTTGGCTAGATGAGTCTTTGCATATAAAAAATGTGATAGATATGTAGATACATTTATAAACGAATACATATATATATATATATATATATATATATATATATGCACACATACATGCATATATAACAAACAGAAATATGTGTTTTAAATAATGGTTAAATAATATATGTAAACATTATATATACTCATAGTTTGGTATGTATATAAAAAAAAAAAACTCAAAAAGAGACACAAAATGTATAATATGCATACACTGGCATATAGACACATATTGTATGAACATGTATGAATATGTATGTGCATACACACACACACACACACACACAACACAACCAAGGAAGCTAACGGGAGGGTTAGACAGAAAGAGAGCTGCACGTATAGCATACGGGCAAGTTTTTCAATTGATCTTAATGAAGCTTAATTGATTGCAAGTGTATTGGTGTATATGTATATATATGACACAAGCACTAGTACAATCCCCATGTCTCTATGACGCATACACTGAAAGAATTTATTTTATTTTAATATTATGCCAAACAATAAAATGCGCTCACGCAAAATACTTCCCCATTTCGAGCAGTGCATCGGCTAAAAATGGCTGGCAACAGTTTATAAAAAAAGATGAAAATTTTTTCATCGAGAAGGGCATAAGCAAGTTAGGAAAATACTACAAATATCTCAAATCATACTGTCATGGATAACAGATAATACTTTATAAAATTTAAACCAGAATAATTAAGGTTTAAGTCGTATATATCTATATACCAATTTGATAACTTCAACTCTTGTCTATCCACTAGAGTTTTATATAATAATAATATAATTGAGATTGAATTAATGATTTAAACTGGTTTGAATTTATACAAAAACAGAAGAAATTAATTTCCTCAATCTGTAAGTACCAATATCTAAACTGTTTCTATATAGCTAACAGAAATCTTCCCTTTCTTCCGATACTGACTAAGTAATGTAATCTGTTTCTGTATATTGTTATTGTACAATTATTGTTTAACAAATGAATTTTGTTTTGAATTTTGCTACCAAAAATAGAATTTCTTAATAAAAACTAAGACAACAAATAAATAAATAAATAGACAAAGCTGAGAAATTATAAGTTGCAAATAATTTTGAAGATTTTGTTGTAATTTTTGACAACTGCACTAAGTATATGATTTATTGAAAATTTAAGTATCAACTGGTTTTTGCTAATTAATTAAATTATATGAAGCGCATAGTTGTTACATCTTTGGACAAACAAATGTAGTACACTTTTCAACTTAAAAGAACGAATTTGCTAAGTATATAACCAATGCGTATTAAGTTCGCGTGAATAAAACTATATGATATTCAATGGAAACAGTAAATAGTTTGACTGATTGGCGTGTTGGTGTTAAGCTGTGTTTGAGTTCAACTTAAGCATTGGCAAAGTCAATGCCCTTTTGGATGTTCTTCTTAAGCTCGGGAATGGCAGCTTCAAGTAGCTTCTTCTCATAGTCGTTCAACTTGGGAAGTCCTAGATTTTCTTGCAGACCATTTTTGCCCAACACCAGAGGTGTGGAGAAGAATGTTGCCTCAGTGATGTTTGACTGCACATAAGAGCACTCGATAACGTTCTTTTCACCGTTAAGACCCTTAAGCAGAGAGCCTGCAAAACGGGCACCAGCATAGGCCATCGAAAGAGTGGCAGAACCAGCGCCAGCCTTAGCCTTGACTACCTCAGTACCAGCCTCCTGAATGCGTACGGTCAATTTCTCAATGGCATCCTGGTTGCCCTTGAACTGAGGCTGGCTCTGTGACAGCACTGGCAGAATGGTAACACCAGAATGTCCTCCAATAACGGGGATCTGTACGCTCTGGGGATCAACGCCGAGTGCGTGACCAATGAAAGCGCGTGCACGCACTACATCCAGAGTAGAAACACCGAACAAACGCTTGGGATCATATACGCCAGCCTATTAATTATTAAAAAAAAAGATTAGCTACGTTCTATTTGTGTATAGTAAATTTAAAGTACCTTCTTCAAAATCTCAGCAGCAATTGGTACACAGGTGTTCACGGGGTTTGTAATGATGGCTACCAGAGCCTTTGGACAGTTCTTGGAGATAGATTTGGAAATGTCTCTGATAATGCCGGCATTCACATTGAACAAATCATCGCGAGTCATGCCTGGCTTGCGGGGCACACCAGCGGGGATAACGACAACATCGGAACCTTTTCAAAGTATAATAAGTAAAATAAATATATAAAACTCTGATATTTATAAGTATTTGTATCCAATGCTTAACCGAATATATATATATATATATAAGTATTGCTCCCTTTACATTTTGGGAGTTGTTTTCTGTAAGTCTGTTGACTATTTTATAAGAGAATTTTAGTCTTGGCTAAAAACCATCTATAGAATTGTGGTAAGAGTAGGTCAAGCTTTTAATGTTAAAGTTTGTTATCAAAAAATAACCTTTTTAAATCCATATTGGACTTTAATGCTATCATACATTAAAAAAGAGTACTTTGATCTCTTGTATTGGGCTACTGTTTAGGAATATGAAGAGGTAGCACTGATTATATGCCAGTTATAAACTCTAAAAAGCACAGTTAACTTTCTTATCTTTTGATTGAATACAACTTATCACCTGTTTATACTTATACATATGTGAATGAGTTTGTATGCAAGCTTGTGTGAAATTTTTTTGGTTCTATTTCATTATGCTAATCTGCTGAGACTTTTATATTACTGTGTAAAAAAATACATAACCTCAATAGGCGTCCTCCACTCACCCTTCAAAGAATCTCCCAATTGCTCAGCGCCCATGAATCCTGCTGTCTTGCTCTTGGTGTCAATGTGAGACAAATCAGCGGCAACTCCGGGTGTGTGTACAATATCATACAAAGCTAGATCAGTCACCAAGGGATTTTGCTTCAGCAACAGCGACAAAGGCTGACCGATGCCACCAGATGCACCGCATACCGTCACCTTATAGTTGTTCTGTTAAAAATATGTTTATATAATTAAAATATAGTAATTAATTGTTTGAGTTAATATAAATCGGAAGTATATTACAGTCTTATGATATTTTCAATATGCAGTGGGCTGTTCCAATTTATTTTCATTACGTAAACAGCTTCAATCGGTTAGCAGAGTGCATTTAGGACAAACTTAATGTATTTTAGTAATATTTTGTGATTTACCTGTTGGCTAACTGAAAAGTTGCGCGCGCCCTGCAGAGCTAATTGTTTGGTCACTTGCTTCAACATTTTAAGTAATAATTTGTTTTATAAATCAATATGCTAAACAATAAGCAGCCGCTCAGCTTGCAAATTCCCAAGAGCTAATCGCGAAAAGCTTTCAGACAACCTGGCACAAGGTTAAATGTGGAGTATCGCTGTTGTTGTTTTAGTTAAGCTTTAACAGCTGTTAGCCGTTTAAACGGTGATGCCAACTTTCCCGAAGCTTACAACGAAACGTAAAAGGCGCGAAATTCATTTTTAAACTTATTATTTGTTCATATATTTTGGATAATTTTTAATTTTTTCTACTTTAAACATTGAGTTAGAATAAAATATTGCATTGATTAAAATTTTTGCATTATTAGCGCAACTTGAAGCGCAATACAGGCCCGCCGTTCATCTTTAAGCTCCATTCCAAGTATTTCCTTTTTGTGCTCTAACAGTGCATTCTCTCGCGCATAATGTTCGATGACACGTTCATAGTCACTTTCTGCAGGTATCTGCTCCTGACTTGTAGCCGTCAGATTTTGCGGCCGTGAAACTTCCTGATCGTACAATTGTTTTAAGCGAAACACCTCATTGCGCTCTGCAATTATGCGCGCCATAAGCTCATTTTGCCAATTCATCAGCTCGTCGTATTCAATTTGCAGTCGCAGAAGTTCATCGCGTTCTGGATTTGTCTTCGGTAGCAATATATAACCTGTTTCTTTATCTATAGTATAATTATTCGACACTGGAGATGGAGATGTTACTTCGCTGAGTTCAATAGGAGGGTCGTCAGCAGCGACATTTATCGGCATAGAATTGTCTTCGGTGTTTTTCTCGTTGACATTTGCCGTTGGATTAACTTCTCTGCTATCTAGTTCATCAATAGATTTTTCTTGTTTCTTTTCGCAACTGCGCAATTTACATTGTGTTATAATACTTAAAATAAAAGTTCATTTATATATTTTTGGCTTACCAGTATATAAAATATATATAATATATGTTACAAACTTTAATTAAAAACACAAATATTCAAACTGAGAAGTGCATTTAGTTGTACACAGCAACTTGAGATATTTGGTACTCGTGATAATTCATTGTGACGGGATTTTCATGTTACTTATTGCAAATACACTTAATGCATTCGACATAGTCGATAACTTGATTTAAGAATAAATTGATTTGACTCTGACGCTAAAGTATGGAATTTGATAGTCCGGAAGAGAAGGAATTTCCCGGTCTATATGCATCTGAAACATCTGATGCCAAGTCAAAGAAAAGCAAGGAAGAAAGTGATTGTAAGTTGTTATAGAAAAAAAAAAGGCGCAACAGGAAAAAAATATTTTTCCTAATTTTTTTTTTCTAGTTAGCGAAGGTGATCATGATAAACATACAAAAAAAGATCTTATTGGACGACGAAAAGATAAAAAAGAGAAAGGTAAAGATCGTGGATATGCAGCACTAGAAGGTGAAAGTTCTCACGAGGAAGAATTGGATTCAAAGTAAGAACAAATCGATACATTTTAAAATAATTCCTAAGGTGATTTCCTTCACACTCAGAAGTCCTTCAAAATCAAAAAAGTCAAAGACCTTTAAATTTGTGAGCTCAAAGAGCAAGGAAAAGCGGGAAAAATCTCGTGAAAAAGAGAAAGAACCGAAACAATATGAAGAGGAACCAGTACAAAAATCAAAGGATAAAGAAAAGGACAAAGATAAAGATAAAGAGCGCCACCAAGATGAAAAGGAACTCAAAAAGAAAGACAAAGAACGAAAAGAAAAGGATAAGAAGGATAAGGCCGACAGAAAAGACAAAAAAGACAAAAAAAGTAAGCAATCGCAACAGGACGACGGAACCGGTTTCAAAGAAGTCCTTGCATTGGGCTATCCTATCTTTGGTGTTTCTATCAGTCTTGCCACCGAACGTTCCCGCTGCCACGATGGGGTAGACTTGCCACTCGTTGTTAGGGACTGCATTGACTACTTGCAACTGGAGCAATCACTAAAATGTGATCATATTTACAAAGTTGAACCTATAAAAACACGGATAATGCACTACAAACGTCTTTACAACAATCGGGAATATGACGCATATGTAGATGATGTGCCCACCGCATGCAGTTTACTCAAATTGTTTCTTCGTGAACGTATTATAACACAATGTAAATTGCGCAGTTGCGAAAAGAAACAAGAAAAATCTATTGATGAACTAGATAGCAGAGAAGTTAATCCAACGGCAAATGTCAACGAGAAAAACACCGAAGACAATTCTATGCCGATAAATGTCGCTGCTGACGACCCTCCTATTGAACTCAGCGAAGTAACATCTCCATCTCCAGTGTCGAATAATTATACTATAGATAAAGAAACAGGTTATATATTGCTACCGAAGACAAATCCAGAACGCGATGAACTTCTGCGACTGCAAATTGAATACGACGAGCTGATGAATTGGCAAAATGAGCTTATGGCGCGCATAATTGCAGAGCGCAATGAGGTGTTTCGCTTAAAACAATTGTACGATCAGGAAGTTTCACGGCCGCAAAATCTGACGGCTACAAGTCAGGAGCAGATACCTGCAGAAAGTGACTATGAACGTGTCATCGAACATTATGCGCGAGAGAATGCACTGTTAGAGCACAAAAAGGAAATACTTGGAATGGAGCTTAAAGATGAACGGCGGGCCTGTATTGCGCTTCAAGTTGCGCTAATAATGCAAAAATTTTAATCAATGCAATATTTTATTCTAACTCAATGTTTAAAGTAGAAAAAATTAAAAATTATCCAAAATATATGAACAAATAATAAGTTTAAAAATGAATTTCGCGCCTTTTACGTTTCGTTGTAAGCTTCGGGAAAGTTGGCATCACCGTTTAAACGGCTAACAGCTGTTAAAGCTTAACTAAAACAACAACAGCGATACTCCACATTTAAC
>JBAMBS010001529.1:0-34425 GCA_037044455.1 Zygothrica quintamaculata
TTCTGATTCCGAAGAGCATTTAAGTTTGAAAAATTGGTTACGTTGATTGTTTTTTACACTCCTCTTTCCTCTCAGTAACAAGGGGCTTTAAGCTGAACTTTAAAGTTCAGTTAGTATTGATAAATTGTTGGAATAGTTCAAGGAAACTATATGTAACGTTATATATATATATATGATCTATATAAAACTGAACAACTGCAACTTTAGTTATTATGAATTCGATTCTTTTTACATTCAGTACTTAATGCCAGAAATGTTCTATTGAAGGAAATTTGATAACTAATTGATTTTTTATCAATTGCTTACTTTGATTTTCATAATAAAGTTTACAATTGGTATCGAATTATACAGTTTACAATTGGTATACCATATGCTATATGGATATATCAATTTCAGTTTCGTTACTTGGAAATTTCATGGAGCAAATCCACTGTTCTTCGAGTGATTCAACTTCCGTAGTATTCAATTCCATTTGGGTTTATGCTCGAATCAACTTTGTATAATATAAATAAATAAATGAATAAAAAGATAAAAAGAACGGCAACAAGAAACCTTCTTCTATCTCATTACATTGTATACTATATTATATGGCTGACAACTTGGCAGTGAATAGAGAGAACTGTCTGGTATTTAAGCCAACATGTGAAATGAATTTCTTGGCAATACGCAATCTACTGCATAGTGTTTGCTGTGAAGAGAGAGAGAGAGGGAAAGGAAGTTTTGTATAATGCCTCATATGCAAAAAAATTGGAGACCCATGTTTGAGAGGGGGGAGGGGGCTGTTTGGGGAATACTTTGCTGCAGTTGCTCGTAAATTGAATAAACACGCGGTGTCTTTTCTCTCTGGCATGCTGCTGTGGCATTTGTGTTTAGGGTTTCGCTTTGAAGTAACCCGGCGAAAGGAGTAAAAAGAAAGAAAAAATGTTGTTAACAAAATTGCACAAAGTTATTTTTTTTTATATTTCTTCATTTCTTTTGGAGTTGCACGCAGTCACGTGCCAAGCAGCAAAAGATTTTTTTTTTGTTGCAGCAGCAGCAGCTTATTTCGAATGCAACGCAGGAATTTCAGTTTTTAGATCAATCAATGTTATAAATAAAGGATATAGAACATAATTGGAATACAGAATTCACCTTGGAAAACAAAGAACAAACAAAGAATAAAGCAATGAATGAAGGAATGATGTAAATAATAGATAAATGGATATATATAGTTATATTATTACAATTTAAACTTGTTTTATACAAACAATTCCATAACTTGATTCTACCTATGTTAAATACAAAACAGTGTATACACACTATGTTTTTTATTAACGTTTTTGGCCACTGGGCCAACAGTTAGGTTCATAAAATTTTATGTCTGCAATGTTCGTGTACAAATCAAATTACCCAACCGGCTTTAAGGCCTAAAGCCTGAGTGCTAATGACCAAGCAAAGCAGCTGGTCTTATGGGTCTTATGGGTCTTATGGGTCGGGTCTGTCATACTCAAATTGTAAAACCCTTACCCCCCACACGCTCCCTTTGAAAACGGTGAGTTTGTGGCAATAATTGTGTCAAAAAAGTCAAAAATGAAACGTTGTTGCACGTGCTTGAAAGTTGTTATTGGAATACATAAAAAAAAAACAGATAAGGTAATTGTTATTGTTGTACTCAATTCATTGTAACAGAAAAAGTGCATTAGGTGTTTTTTTTTTAACTCCAAATGCAGTTGCATTAACCATTAAATACCCTGTGGAAAAAAAAAGAGATTGCTTAAGTAGCTGTAATTAAATTTTGCCAAGTTTTCTTCAAATGAAAATGCAACAAATACTAAATGTAACTGGATGCACTGGAAAATCAATAGAATAGTTTTAACCTGGGTTAATAGTAAACACATTGACCACCAACACTTACCATCACTTACCAACATTTTACCTTCTTGCTCTTAACTATTTCTGTCTACTCATTCACTTGGGTAGACGGTAAAGAGGCTTCAAGCCATCGAAATGTCTTAACAATAATGCAAACATCTATTGGGTTAGGCCAAGTTCGTGCTGGTAGCATTTGAAATAGTTCACTAACTTGGCTAACTTCTATCCCTCTCTCTATCTCACTCTCTATCTGTATACATATATAGGTATGTATAAGTACATTCCGTGTTCTATTGAACAGGATAAATTCCGCTTGAAAATGCAGGTAAAATTCTTAGGTGTCTCTTAAACTTCAACTTTCTTAGCTTGAGTTGTTGTCGTTGAGGCATTGCAGCAGCCCAAGAAATGTTATGGCATCTCTTTGGTAGTTGGAGTTGGCGGAAATACCAAATGTCTTTTGGGCTGGTGCTGACCATAGACTTGACGAGAGTGAAAGATGCAAAAGTTGTCTTAAATTTTGTTAATTTACCAAGACCTTAAGTAACTTTTTACATTTAAAAACTTCTTAAATAACTTCTAAATAAAAACAAATATCATAATTTATTGGCTCAGTGCATGAAGCTGTCGAAATTATCTAAAATACACTTTCAAATTGCCAAGAAAGTTCAGACAGCGTATCTTAAGTATATGTTCATTGGCATCCATCAAAATCAATTGTGATAGGTTATGTCCCAGGCAGAATCGTTAACCACTTAGCGCCTCTATCAAGCCAAGTGTCTGACTGACTCATGGCATGGCAATCCAATGGAGATGCTTGTATACCTTAACATGGACTTCGGCATCAGAGTAATGTTGCTGGGTTGCTCTGTTGAGCTGCTGTTGCTTTTGCTGTTGCTATTCAATGCAATTGCTTTTGCTTATTAGAAATGCACAGCACAACACAGCAAAGCTGCATAGCAGTAGGGAGAGGTAAGACAAAGTGAAGTAGCAACACAAAGGGAGCCACATTCCTATAAATACCACTTCACACTGGCACTGCTGGCAGGCAAGTTTTTCTTTTAATCTTTGATTGCAGACTCATACACACACATACACACATACACATATACATATACATATTCCTTTTACTCCTTTGCGAAGGAATTGAGAGAGCTGAAGATTGCCAGTTGCCAGTTAAAGCCGAAGTTTAAAAATGTTAAATAAAATCATAAACTTGTTGCCAGTGCTGCCCATTTTTTTAAGTGCCTGGCTCCAAGTCTACAAAACATATATATATATATATATACATACATATATTTACTTATATATATATGCATAAATATATATATATGTATATATACATATATGTATATAAAGTTGGCCGCTAAACCGGGTCTAAACGTCTCCCCATGTTTCAAAAAGTTGCCCAGCAACATTTTTGCCAGCAACGCGCGCATGTTGCCAGCAACAAGTTTCATCGTCTACCTGACAATTGCCTATGTATGTGTGAAAGGTGCGCACTGCTTACCTGAGTGTTACTGTGCATATATATATATATATATATATATATGTATGTGGTGTTGGGCATTTTTGAGCATATTTTTTTCTTTTTTTTTGTTTTACAACAAACGACGTCGGCTTTTGCTTTCTTGAGCGAGCAAACACTCGGCGTCCATTTCAAAAGTCGACAACGTTTGGTGGCGAATGGACGCGATTAACGGATGAATATATATACCACACACAAATACATTTATTTATATTTATATATATATATCATTTTACTCGCCACAAAACCGATAACCGAGATTTTCTTCTAGTCGTTCAAGGCGCCTGTACTTTTTTTTCTTATTTATTTTTTGAGAAAACGTTTAAAAAAAAAATAAGTAAAATATTTACCCGCATCATTAAAGAAACACAAGAAAAACCCATTTCGATCGTTAAACGTGCCTGCAGTTAGCTGATTTTTTTTCGTGTTGTCACGCGCGTGTCACATACGCCAAAATTTCAATTTTCTAAATCTACGCAAAGCGTTGAAAAATATTTTTCCAAAAAAAAAAAAATAAATAGAAAATTAATTTTTAAGTGTTGTTTGTGTTAAAATAAAAATTTAAAATTTATTAAAGTGCATATAAAAAATCGAATTTGATTTTGATTAAAAAAAAAAACATACAAGAAAAATGACAAAAGTTTTGTGAAAGTTTTTTGTTATTTTGATTTTTGTCAAGAATTAGGTTAAAGCGCATGCGCAACGCCTATTTGTGCAACATGTTGTTGCAACAGTTACAATCACATTTACAGCAACAAACCGCAAATCTTTCACACTAACAAAAAAGAAAAAAATATATGCAAAAAATAATAATAATAAAATACGAAGACAAACAGCATTAAATCACATATCATATTTTTGTTTTTAAAACTGCTGTTGTTATTGTTGTTGTTGCTGTTGCCGTAACATGGATATCGTCGGAACAGCAACGGGCAATCAGCACGTTCTACCAAACAATCATTATCGACATGAATCATTGTTGCAACAGGTAAATACAATAATTATACCTTTCAAATATAAACCACTCGATGCTTCGACTTACCTTAAAAAACACGAGACAAAAGAACTGTCTTCCAGTGGAACATATTTGTGATTTGACGGGTGAATTATAAGGAGTCGAATTTCGTTTTAAATTTATGACTTAAAGAAAATATATTATAATATCAGTTTACATAAAAGAGATTATATATTTTGCTTTATTCTGAGCTATAGTTAACCGTCAAGTAGAACTTTCATATCACTTTTTTATTGACTTTCTATTAAAATTGGCAGCAAATATAAGTTATGATTGTAGACCCTGCAGCCATTATCATTTGATTTAAGCTTTTGTTATAGAACTCACAATGGAATAGAAACCTATTGCCGCGAGCTTATAGCTCACCATTCCACAACAATTCCTGAAGCTCTTTTTCTATAAATTGTATAAAAAAAACTCAAAGGTTAAATAAACTATAAGCTAATGATGTCAAAGGTTTATTATGCGCTTGATTTTTTTATATAGTTTGAACTTTTAATGGTTTAGTTCATATGAACCAGCTCTGGGAATACATTTCTGCTCACGACTAGAAAGCAAGCAAACACTTCAAGCTAATTAATTAAGTTTGTTTTGTTGTTATCAGCATAACAATCGATTATTGTAATAGATACTTGAAAACTATTTCTCTCATTTGGTGTAATAAAAAAAACAGTTAAAGCCATAAAGAAGATTTTCAAAGCTGCAGCAAGTTAATCACTAAAAAAAAAAACTTGTTGCATTGTTAAGGAAATATTTACGATTTCAGTTGTGTTTTTTTTTTTTTTGCTTTATGCAATTGCCATTGCAAAACTCTCACCTCAAAGCAAATGTTGTACCATTAGGCGAGGCTTATTTGGCAATAAAGTTAAAGAAAGAAAAAAAAACAAGCAAAAAAACATCAAATAACAAAATAACCACAACGCGACAAAGCGACACGCGCTGCATGTGCAAGTTGTTGCAAAAAGACAACAACAGAAAACAACAACAACGACAAAATTGCATTTCTGTTATGCAGCTGGTTTTGTATCTAAAAGTATAGAGAGGGGGGCTAAGTTATATTAAACAAAGTTGGCAAATCAAAAAGGTTAACAAAAGTCCATGAATAATATTGGGTTTCATGCCAGTTAGCCAAATATCATTGATACAAGTTATATCTATAGGCAAATCATAGTTGTGGTAGCTATAAATTAAATATGATTTGAAGTCTCTTCATTACAGCTCCTATACTACTATATACATATATATCGACAAGTCTGCTGGTCAGGCATCAATCACAATTTCAGTGATAACATCGTAAATACGAGCCATAAAAAAAAATACCAGAAAATCAGCAAGTTTTGGCCTGTTGCCAATTAACATGAGCTGTATAATTTTACCAGCTGGAAAGTAATCAACTAAAAACGCAACAAAAAAAAGTACAAACTAAGTAACTAAAATTATATAAAAACAACAACAACAATTGCAGACACATATTGCAACTTGCTGCATGTGCAACGCTGAACCTGTCATTACAATTTTTTGGCATTACGTTTTGAATTTTTACGTTGAATCTACCTCAGCTGCTACCACTGCCACTGCCACCGACTTACCCCAATAGCCTTATTCTTACCCCAAAGCGCCTCTCGGGTAATCAACTTGCACAAAATATGTGCAAATTTTTTGTTTTTGCTTTGCTCAACGACTCTTTAAATTAAAAAAAAAAACTCAAAGAAAAAACTTGTATCCATAAAATTATTGAAAATTTTTGAAAGTGAAACTTTTTGGCGTTGACGTTTTAAACAAAATGAATTGCCTTTAATAACGGTAGCATTTTTTGCATACATAATTTCAGACATGATGAATATTCCTGTATGCTCCTTAGGCTTCAACAATTTATAAAATTAAAGTACTTAATTTATGTAAACATATCCAATTTTGCACATAAGTAGAGGATAATTATGATTGAAAGCAATTGGTTGAATCAATGGTAATTGATATGAATTCAAAAATTCATTTGAAATGATTTTTGAATGTGAATTTGGTAATCATATTTTAAATATTTCTGTAATTTTAAATTAATTGGTTTAATTCGATTTTAATTCAATTTTAATTCAATCAATACTTTACTTCTTTAAATTGAAGTTTCTTTTAATATTTTGCATAAAATTTATATTAAAATATATTAAATTTAGTTTGAAAGATTATATTCAAGTTTCGACGATATTTTGTTCTATTTTGCTGTATAATGAAAATAGATTAGGGAGATATTACAAATAGTAATTAATACAATTCAAATTTAAAATGTTTTAACTTGGTTTAAAAAAAGTTAATTGCAAATATTCAGTCAGAAACTTAAACTAAATTTGCTTTATATACAACTTATTTATGTGAAAGGTATATATAAGTATCTGCAGGACATATTCAATGGTATTAGCTCTCAATTTTATATACATAATTTTCAAATTAAAAAAGTTCCTCTTTGGCGCTGGTTTTTAAGCTTAATTTAGCAGCTAAAACTTAATCACAAACTTAGCAAAACTTACAACTTAAAGAAAAGACTTTATTACAAAACTTTTCTCACACATTTAAAAAAAATTATTAAGTTTTTCTATAAAAATTTACAAAATTTTAATTATTCATTTATAAGCAATAATTATGCCTGTCATTTGTGTATCTTTGAGTGGCACATTAAGTTGAGCTAAGTAATCTAAGAAAGTATCTGCTATTAGTAAGATATTTAATTAAATTATTTACTTAATGATAGAAAATTATATATAATCATTTATAACATTGATTCTAACTGCTTTAGATGCTTTAATAGCCAACATTACAACAAAAAGCAATTGCTAACACCTTTTGTATTAAGACTAAAACTGTTAGTTAGAAGGAAAAGCTGGTTTAGAATTGTAGAAGAGCTGCAACAGCAACTCTAGAGAAACTTGACATTACTTTGACCAAACTTGTCAACGTCTTTTCCTGTACATTTAACTGACATTCACTTTTGATATTGCGTCTTAAGCGCCGGGCAATTTGATAAAAATAATAAATAATGTGACAAATTTTATATTACATGTATAAGTTAATAATAGTTATAAATTTATTCCTAAACAGACATTTATATAAATTTTTATGATGTATATTTATATGTTAGTTATTAATACTTAAGAATCAACATAAATTGGATTTAATAAGTTTATATTTATAACTTTTAAGCTTAAATATAAATATTATATTTAAGTGCATTTGAACGGATCTTGTCATTTAGTTTATGTGTAGAACATTAACAAGTTCTTATTTCATGCTAACCCCAAATTTAAATTTATGTTGATTCTTAAGTATTAATAACTAACATATAAATATACATCATAAAAATTTATATAAATGTCTGTTTAGGAATAAATTTATAACTATTATTAACTTATACATGTAATATAAAATTTGTCACATTATTTATTATTTTTATCAAATTGCCCGGCGCTTAAGACGCAATATCAAAAGTGAATGTCAGTTAAATGTACAGGAAAAGACGTTGACAAGTTTGGTCAAAGTAATGTCAAGTTTCTCTAGAGTTGCTGTTGCAGCTCTTCTACAATTCTAAACCAGCTTTTCCTTCTAACTAACAGTTTTAGTCTTAATACAAAAGGTGTTAGCAATTGCTTTTTGTTGTAATGTTGGCTATTAAAGCATCTAAAGCAGTTAGAATCAATGTTATAAATGATTATATATAATTTTCTATCATTAAGTAAATAATTTAATTAAATATCTTACTAATAGCAGATACTTTCTTAGATTACTTAGCTCAACTTAATGTGCCACTCAAAGATACACAAATGACAGGCATAATTATTGCTTATAAATGAATAATTAAAATTTTGTAAATTTTTATAGAAAAACTTAATAATTTTTTTTAAATGTGTGAGAAAAGTTTTGTAATAAAGTCTTTTCTTTAAGTTGTAAGTTTTGCTAAGTTTGTGATTAAGTTTTAGCTGCTAAATTAAGCTTAAAAACCAGCGCCAAAGAGGAACTTTTTTAATTTGAAAATTATGTATATAAAATTGAGAGCTAATACCATTGAATATGTCCTGCAGATACTTATATATACCTTTCACATAAATAAGTTGTATATAAAGCAAATTTAGTTTAAGTTTCTGACTGAATATTTGCAATTAACTTTTTTTAAACCAAGTTAAAACATTTTAAATTTGAATTGTATTAATTACTATTTGTAATATCTCCCTAATCTATTTTCATTATACAGCAAAATAGAACAAAATATCGTCGAAACTTGAATATAATCTTTCAAACTAAATTTAATATATTTTAATATAAATTTTATGCAAAATATTAAAAGAAACTTCAATTTAAAGAAGTAAAGTATTGATTGAATTAAAATTGAATTAAAATCGAATTAAACCAATTAATTTAAAATTACAGAAATATTTAAAATATGATTACCAAATTCACATTCAAAAATCATTTCAAATGAATTTTTGAATTCATATCAATTACCATTGATTCAACCAATTGCTTTCAATCATAATTATCCTCTACTTATGTGCAAAATTGGATATGTTTACATAAATTAAGTACTTTAATTTTATAAATTGTTGAAGCCTAAGGAGCATACAGGAATATTCATCATGTCTGAAATTATGTATGCAAAAAATGCTACCGTTATTAAAGGCAATTCATTTTGTTTAAAACGTCAACGCCAAAAAGTTTCACTTTCAAAAATTTTCAATAATTTTATGGATACAAGTTTTTTCTTTGAGTTTTTTTTTTTTTAATTTAAAGAGTCGTTGAGCAAAGCAAAAACAAAAAATTTGCACATATTTTGTGCAAGTTGATTACCCGAGAGGCGCTTTGGGGTAAGGAATAAGGCTATTGGGGTAAGTCGGTGGCAGTGGCAGTGGTAGCAGCTGAGGTAGATTCAACGTAAAAATTCAAAACGTAATGCCAAAAAATTGTAATGACAGGTTCAGCGTTGCACATGCAGCAAGTTGCAATATGTGTCTGCAATTGTTGTTGTTGTTTTTATATAATTTTAGTTACTTAGTTTGTACTTTTTTTTTTTTTGCGTTTTTAGTTGATTACTTTCCAGCTGGTAAAATTATACAGCTCATGTTAATTGGCAACAGGCCAAAACTTGCTGATTTTCTGGTATTTTTTTTTATGGCTCGTATTTACGATGTTATCACTGAAATTGTGATTGATGCCTGACCAGCAGACTTGTCGATATATATGTATATAGTAGTATAGGAGCTGTAATGAAGAGACTTCAAATCATATTTAATTTATAGCTACCACAACTATGATTTGCCTATAGATATAACTTGTATCAATGATATTTGGCTAACTGGCATGAAACCCAATATTATTCATGGACTTTTGTTAACCTTTTTGATTTGCCAACTTTGTTTAATATAACTTAGCCCCCCTCTCTATACTTTTAGATACAAAACCAGCTGCATAACAGAAATGCAATTTTGTCGTTGTTGTTGTTTTCTGTTGTTGTCTTTTTGCAACAACTTGCACATGCAGCGCGTGTCGCTTTGTCGCGTTGTGGTTATTTTGTTATTTGATGTTTTTTTGCTTGTTTTTTTTTCTTTCTTTAACTTTATTGCCAAATAAGCCTCGCCTAATGGTACAACATTTGCTTTGAGGTGAGAGTTTTGCAATGGCAATTGCATAAAGCAAAAAAAAAAAACACAACTGAAATCGTAAATATTTCCTTAACAATGCAACAAGTTTTTTTTTTTAGTGATTAACTTGCTGCAGCTTTGAAAATCTTCTTTATGGCTTTAACTGTTTTTTTTATTACACCAAATGAGAGAAATAGTTTTCAAGTATCTATTACAATAATCGATTGTTATGCTGATAACAACAAAACAAACTTAATTAATTAGCTTGAAGTGTTTGCTTGCTTTCTAGTCGTGAGCAGAAATGTATTCCCAGAGCTGGTTCATATGAACTAAACCATTAAAAGTTCAAACTATATAAAAAAATCAAGCGCATAATAAACCTTTGACATCATTAGCTTATAGTTTATTTAACCTTTGAGTTTTTTTTATACAATTTATAGAAAAAGAGCTTCAGGAATTGTTGTGGAATGGTGAGCTATAAGCTCGCGGCAATAGGTTTCTATTCCATTGTGAGTTCTATAACAAAAGCTTAAATCAAATGATAATGGCTGCAGGGTCTACAATCATAACTTATATTTGCTGCCAATTTTAATAGAAAGTCAATAAAAAAGTGATATGAAAGTTCTACTTGACGGTTAACTATAGCTCAGAATAAAGCAAAATATATAATCTCTTTTATGTAAACTGATATTATAATATATTTTCTTTAAGTCATAAATTTAAAACGAAATTCGACTCCTTATAATTCACCCGTCAAATCACAAATATGTTCCACTGGAAGACAGTTCTTTTGTCTCGTGTTTTTTAAGGTGAGTCGAAGCATCGAGTGGTTTATATTTGAAAGGTATAATTATTGTATTTACCTGTTGCAACAATGATTCATGTCGATAATGATTGTTTGGTAGAACGTGCTGATTGCCCGTTGCTGTTCCGACGATATCCATGTTACGGCAACAGCAACAACAACAATAACAACAGCAGTTTTAAAAACAAAAATATGATATGTGATTTAATGCTGTTTGTCTTCGTATTTTATTATTATTATTTTTTGCATATATTTTTTTCTTTTTTGTTAGTGTGAAAGATTTGCGGTTTGTTGCTGTAAATGTGATTGTAACTGTTGCAACAACATGTTGCACAAATAGGCGTTGCGCATGCGCTTTAACCTAATTCTTGACAAAAATCAAAATAACAAAAAACTTTCACAAAACTTTTGTCATTTTTCTTGTATGTTTTTTTTTTTAATCAAAATCAAATTCGATTTTTTATATGCACTTTAATATATTTTAAATTATTATTTTAACACAAACAACACTTAAAAATTAATTTTCTATTTATTTTTTTTTTTTGGAAAAATATTTTTCAACGCTTTGCGTAGATTTAGAAAATTGAAATTTTGGCGTATGTGACACGCGCGTGACAACACGAAAAAAAATCAGCTAACTGCAGGCACGTTTAACGATCGAAATGGGTTTTTCTTGTGTTTCTTTAATGATGCGGGTAAATATTTTACTTATTTTTTTTTTAAACGTTTTCTCAAAAAATAAATAAGAAAAAAAAGTACAGGCGCCTTGAACGACTAGAAGAAAATCTCGGTTATCGGTTTTGTGGCGAGTAAAATGATATATATATATAAATATAAATAAATGTATTTGTGTGTGGTATATATATTCATCCGTTAATCGCGTCCATTCGCCACCAAACGTTGTCGACTTTTGAAATGGACGCCGAGTGTTTGCTCGCTCAAGAAAGCAAAAGCCGACGTCGTTTGTTGTAAAACAAAAAAAAAGAAAAAAATATGCTCAAAAATGCCCAACACACATACATATATATATATATATATATATATATATATGCACAGTAACACTCAGGTAAGCAGTGCGCACCTTTCACACATACATAGGCAATTGTCAGGTAGACGATGAAACTTGTTGCTGGCAACATGCGCGCGTTGCTGGCAAAAATGTTGCTGGGCAACTTTTTGAAACATGGGGAGACGTTTAGACCCGGTTTAGCGGCCAACTTTATATACATATATGTATATATACATATATATATATATTTATGCATATATATATAAGTAAATATATGTATGTATATATATATATATATATATATGTTTTGTAGACTTGGAGCCAGGCACTTATAAAAATGGGCAGCACTGGCAACAAGTTTCTGATTTTATTTAACATTTTTAAACTTCGGCTTTAACTGGCAACTGGCAATCTTCAGCTCTCTCAATTCCTTCGCCAAGGAGTAAAAGGAATATGTATATGTATATGTGTATGTGTGTATGTGTGTGTATGAGTCTGCAATCAAAGATTAAAAGAAAAACTTGCCTGCCAGCAGTGCCAGTGTGAAGTGGTATTTATAGGAATGTGGCTCCCTTTGTGTTGCTACTTCACTTTGTCTTACCTCTCCCTACTGCTATGCAGCTTTGCTGTGTTGTGCTGTGCATTTCTAATAAGCAAAAGCAATTGCATTGAATAGCAACAGCAAAAGCAACAGCAGCTCAACAGAGCAACCCAGCAACATTACTCTGATGCCGAAGTCCATGTTAAGGTATACAAGCATCTCCATTGGATTGCCATGCCATGAGTCAGTCAGACACTTGGCTTGATAGAGGCGCTAAGTGGTTAACGATTCTGCCTGGGACATAACCTATCACAATTGATTTTGATGGATGCCAATGAACATATACTTAAGATACGCTGTCTGAACTTTCTTGGCAATTTGAAAGTGTATTTTAGATAATTTCGACAGCTTCATGCACTGAGCCAATAAATTATGATATTTGTTTTTATTTAGAAGTTATTTAAGAAGTTTTTAAATGTAAAAAGTTACTTAAGGTCTTGGTAAATTAACAAAATTTAAGACAACTTATACATCTTTCAGTCTGGTCAAGTCTATGGTCAGCATCAGCCCAAAAGACGTTTGGTATTTCCGCCAGCTCCAACTACCAAATAGATGCCATAACATTTCTTGGGCTGCTGCAATGCCTCAACGACAACAACTCAAGCTAAGAAAGTTGAAGTTTAAGAGACACCTAAGAATTTTACCTGCATTTTCAAGCGGAATTTATCCTGTTCAATAGAACACGGAATGTACTTATACATACCTATATATGTATACAGATAGAGAGTGAGATAGAGAGAGGGATAGAAGTTAGCCAAGTTAGTGAACTATTTCAAATGCTACCAGCACGAACTTGGCCTAACCCAATAGATGTTTGCATTATTGTTAAGACATTTCGATGGCTTGAAGCCTCTTTACCGTCTACCCAAGTGAATGAGTAGACAGAAATAGTTAAGAGCAAGAAGGTAAAATGTTGGTAAGTGATGGTAAGTGTTGGTGGTCAATGTGTTTACTATTAACCCAGGTTAAAACTATTCTATTGATTTTCCAGTGCATCCAGTTACATTTAGTATTTGTTGCATTTTCATTTGAAGAAAACTTGGCAAAATTTAATTACAGCTACTTAAGCAATGTGTTTTTTTTTCCACAGGGTATTTAATGGTTAATGCAACTGCATTTGGAGTTAAAAAAAAAACACCTAATGCACTTTTTCTGTTACAATGAATTGAGTACAACAATAACAATTACCTTATCTGTTTTTTTTTTATGTATTCCAATAACAACTTTCAAGCACGTGCAACAACGTTTCATTTTTGACTTTTTTGACACAATTATTGCCACAAACTCACCGTTTTCAAAGGGAGCGTGTGGGGGGTAAGGGTTTTACGATTTGAGTATGACAGACCCGACCCATAAGACCAGCTGCTTTGCTTGGTCATTAGCACTCAGGCTTTAGGCCTTAAAGCCGGTTGGGTAATTTGATTTGTACACGAACATTGCAGACATAAAATTTTATGAACCTAACTGTTGGCCCAGTGGCCAAAAACGTTAATAAAAAACATAGTGTGTATACACTGTTTTGTATTTAACATAGGTAGAATCAAGTTATGGAATTGTTTGTATAAAACAAGTTTAAATTGTAATAATATAACTATATATAACCATTTATCTATTATTTACATCATTCCTTCATTCATTGCTTTATTCTTTGTTTGTTCTTTGTTTTCCAAGGTGAATTCTGTATTCCAATTATGTTCTATATCCTTTATTTATAACATTGATTGATCTAAAAACTGAAATTCCTGCGTTGCATTCGAAATAAGCTGCTGCTGCTGCAACAAAAAAAAAAATCTTCTGCTGCTTGGCACGTGACTGCGTGCAACTCCAAAAGAAATGAAGAAATATAAAAAAAATCACTTTGTGCAATTTTGTTAACAACATTTTTTCTTTCTTTTACTCCTTTCGCCGGGTTACTTCAAGCGAAACCCTAAACAAAATGCCACAACACATGCCAGAGAGAAAAGACACCGCGTGTTTATTCAATTTACGAGCAACTGCAGCAAAGTATTCCCCAAACAGCCCCCTCCCCCCTCTCAAACATGGGTCTCCAATTTTTTTGCATATGAGGCATTATACAAAACTTCCTTTCCCTCTCTCTCTCTCTTCACAGCAAACACTATGCAGTAGATTGCGTATTGCCAAGAAATTCATTTCACATGTTGGCTTAAATACCAGACAGTTCTCTCTATTCACTGCCAAGTTGTCAGCCATATAATATAGTATACAATGTAATGAGATAGAAGAAGGTTTCTTGTTGCCGTTCATTTTTTATCTTTTTATTCATTTATTTATTTATATTATACAAAGTTGATTCGAGCATAAACCCAAATGGAATTGAATACTACGGAAGTTGAATCACTCGAAGAACAGTGGATTTGCTCCATGAAATTTCCCAGTAACGAAAATGAAATTGATATATCCATATAGCATATGGTATACCAATTGTAAACTGTATAATTCGATACCAATTGTAAACTTTATTATGAAAATCAAAGTAAGCAATTGATAAAAAATCAATTAGTTATCAAATTTCCTTCAATAGAACATTTCTGGCATTAAGTACTGAATGTAAAAAGAATCGAATTCATAATAACTAAAGTTGCAGTTGTTCAGTTTTATATAGATCATATATATATATATAACGTTACATATAGTTTCCTTGAACTATTCCAACAATTTATCAATACTAACTGAACTTTAAAGTTCAGCTTAAAGCCCCTTGTTACTGAGAGGAAAGAGGAGTGTAAAAAACAATCAACGTAACCAATTTTTCAAACTTAAATGCTCTTCGGAATCAGAAACAGAAGCGCATAAATTCTGCCCCACGGCAGACAACCAAAAACAACAAAAGTAAAAACCAAGCAAAATATAAAAAATAAGTAGAAAATGGTGCAAAATAAAAGTAAAACATATTTTGGATTCACTAATGATGCTACGAGTAGTAAAACAGAGAATGATACTTCAAAATCAGTGGGTAAGTGGTTTGAACGAATGAATCCAAATGAAACAAATTCAACAATCTCAGTGTCCGCCCGACTGCATAAGTAAGTAACCAAAAAAGGGCTGAATGTGATTTTTATTTTCTTCTTTTGGTTTTGCTTTTGTTTTTGTGGCAACCGCAATGGAAGCCGTGAAGCAGCACAAAGGAACCACATTTAAAATACAAGGCTTAGGCTTAAAAGGAGTTCACCTGCCAGGTGTATATGTATGTATGTATGTATGTATGTATGTATGTATGTATGTATGTATGTTTATTTTGACCACAGTCAGCAGCAAATTAGCTGCTACTAGCTATAGCCAGAACAGAGTTAAAATTTTGAACATCATTAATTTTAATTTTTGCGCAGACGCGCCCTTGGGGCCAAAATGAGGGTTTCTGGTTCGCGGTACAAGGGAACATGGTTCGAGCTTGGTTGCGTTCTGTGTATGTATGTGTGAGTGTGAGTGTGTGTAGGGTGTGGGCTTAGCCGTGTGTAGTAAAAGAATTGAAATTTGAAGTTTCATCGCGTCAACATTCTCAAGTCGCAATTAAGGTAGATGAAAATGTTGCAATGTGGCAAGGCATGACAAATTCCATGGTCACTGATTGATCACCTGGGATGGTTTAGGAATGGGTGCTTACCTTTTTAAAGCGCCGCTTCTGATGGGTTGAGGAGTGTATGGACGACGTTTCGAGCTGATTATCAACGTTAACGCTGGCGTCACGTTTACCCAGCGCATGCAACAAATCATCAACATTGCGTATATACGGTCTTTCTCTTTCCCGTTCTTTGGCTGGCGTCTCTGTGCCGCAAACGCCTCCACCACCCATGCAACTGGTTATGCTTCTGTTGCCTACACTATTGCTGCGTGAGCGGGAGCGGGCACGCGTACGTTGCTGTTGTTGCTGCTGGTGCTTGCCCAGCCAATAGAACTGATTGGCAAGATTAATATCTGCAGCAGCGGCTTGTCGAATGCTCCGACGTTCAGCACTTGCCTGTTGTTCCTCGCTGGTTGTTTGCGGGGTTTGGTCAGTGGCCAGATATTCACCCGCTATATGTACTTTGGGTGTGCTGACCAGCTGCAGTCCAGTAGCACCGAATTGCTGGGGGAATTCATGCAACTCAAGTGGAAAACGCGGATCCATGGTTTGACCAGGCTGACGTGGATACATATAGCCATCACGTAAAAACATTTTGGTGGTTGTATATACCCGATCGTCAATCTGATAGAGACCATTGGCACCCGGACCACTGCCAGCGCCAATAATGCCATTACGCACATAGGCGGTGGGTCGATAACGGACAAGGGGATTGTATATATTCGTTTTGGGTTGTTGGGATTTCGTTTTAAAACTGCGACGTCTCGTGGAAGTTTTCATTTTGTTAGTTGCTCAAAAGTATGCACTGAAATCGATTTACAAATCTTTGCCCAAGAGTAGGCAATGTTTATTGCATTTGGCGCGCCTAAGACCCGCCACACTTTTTCAACACTGCACCGAACTTTAATCACTTTTCTTGTTGCATACTTTCAGGATGCACAATTAAAAAAAATTCCATTTACAAATAAATTCGATTGTATATAAAAAATATTTGTTTATTGTTTTAATGGAAACTTTTCACTTTTTTTTTATTGTTATTTCGTTGAGAGCGACACTCGCGAGACGTTTAACACTTAGAACGTTCGATTTTTTACTGCAATTGCTAGAAATTTTATTGCCAGCACTTTTTCTGTTATTTTGCTGCAAAAGGTACGCAGTTAATCCAATTAGCTTGCTACAACTGAACCCGAACCTACACACTCTGTCTCACCCGTAACCCTTCGTCAAACTTTTACATACATCGCAGCTATTGCTCACCCTTTAGTGTGTGTGTGTGCAAGGTAACTGACTAAAGTATTGACACAGTTTGCGTCACTTGTTTTGTTTGATAGTTTCGTCTTCCTGAACACACACGGATGATTTTTAGCAAGCAGCAGCAACATGGAGTGGTAAGTGGTTCCCCTTCACCACTACTTCTACTACTACTACTACTACTACTACTACTACTACTACTACTACTTGATAGATCCATGCCAAAAGCTGATTCCACTCAAATTCTATGCTAATCTGTCAACTTGAGTTGTCTAATTAAGATAGATTACATATATGGCTTAGTACCACTGACCACTGCTGCTGACCTCAATACCAACTCAAAGCCCAGTAACTGATACGAGCAATACATATGATACTAGTACCAGGCGTTAATTTTGACTGATTAACCGACAAAAAAAAAAATACTAAACTTATAGAACAGACTCGTCCACGTAATTGAATTGACGCCCCCCTTTTTTGTTTCTTGTTTTTTCGGTTAGCTTGTGGACATTGATACTTGGACATTGTTTCTATGGAATTGAGTACAGATTTATTGTGCTTGTGGTTACTCGAAGACACTTTCATTTCAAGGTTATTTTTGTGTTCTAAATGGTTTTAACATTCTTCTCGATAATGTTCATTGTAATTGCTTGCTTTTTTCCTTTACTTTTCTTTTTCACTTTATCACGAATTTTCATTACAAAGTCTCCTATGGACTTCTAATCTTGCATCTTCTTTGTCTTCTTATCAAATACATTTGTCTATTTAACACTTCCGCCTATGCAATTTAATTATATCGAAATCCACTTATTGTACAATACCCGACGACCAACAAAAGACAACTAAAAAATATCCATAAATTTTATAGAGGAATCAACAGAAAATTCAGTTTCCATTGGTCAATCAACCATTAAGTAGATAAGCCAATAAAAAAATACACAAAAAAAATAAATAACAACAAGCGCCAGATAATTTTTACCCACAAAAGCAACGAAAACAACACACATAACAAATTCTGATAAAAAAAATAAATAAAAATTGAATGTGTGTGGCCCAAGTTGTTGGGGTTATGTGGGAGAACACCCCCTAAAAAATGGAAACGATTGATTGAAGGGAAAGAGCTTAAACAATGATCAATATATTTAAGCTTATTGCTGTAATTGAAAGCTTTTAAGCTATTGATATGGCATTGATCAGATGGAGGTACTAAAGTCTATATAATTATGTTATATTTTGTCATATTCTGTTATATTGACTATAACAAGCCATTGAGCAGATTTATAGCACAGTTCGATTAGTTCTATAGAACAACTCATAGACTTTCTATAATTTTCTAGTTTTCTACTGCCCTCAATACTAGCAATTAATTAATTTGTGAAAAGTCTTTGGAGGCTTTTCCAATTGCGTGAGATATTGTTGGATTTGCAGTAGTTTGCTTTAACGGTATCGATGAATATCTTTTTGTATTAATGGTTTTTCCTTTTAATTACACGAAAACTAGAAAAATTGTACCATTTTACATGGATCTAATCGAATATAAGCAATTTCTACACATGTATTAGTATATATGTTCATATATATGTATGTATGTGTACATCTTAAAATTGATAAGAGAGAAAAAATAGTTTTGGTTTTTTTTTTTTTTTGGGGAGTACTTACAAAAAATTCATCCTCAATGACTGGATCGGCTAGCATCTCAATGGCTTCGGTCATGGAGCGGCAGGTGCGATTTGTATTTTTCTTTTTCTTTAGCTTGCGTCCCAATGTGGCAGCATCGCTAAAGCGATGCAACAGCTTGTCGCGTTTGCGCACAGCCAATGGACTGGCCGTGGAGCTGGCATGGCATAGTAGCGATGAGTAGCCAGCATTAGTGGAGGATATGGTGCCAGTGTTGGCATAAAAATTCTGCGGCTGGTACTGTGCTGGTGCAGTTAACGTGCTATTCGAATCGATCTTCTGTATTAGATTGTATTCAGACTGTGGATACTTGCTGGCCATAATGCTGGATGCATGTGAGGAGTCAGTGGACTGTAGCGATGCCTTCGATGTTAACTGTGGCTTGGGTGGCGGCGGTGGTGGTGGTTCCTTCATCAGTGCAACACGACGTGGTGCTGCACGCGGTATGGTGGCGCAGTGTATGGGTGAAACGCCTCCATCGCCGCCATAGCTAACAGCTCGACGGTTGCGATCGTTTTCCTTTTCTCTGTAATAAAACAAAAGACAAAAGTTCAAAAGAATTACAATTTAGTTATATACTGGCAAAAAGAGATGCAGAGAGAGAGAGAGAGAGAGTGATAGTTTAGCAAATGTAAAATCTGAGAACACGGCAAAGCCCACCTAAAACGTCGTCGCTGCATGGGTGGACTGAAGAAGCAGTTGGGCGCCAATGGCACAAAGTAGCCCCACTGTGGTGCCGCCTCTGTCCCATGTGGATCATGATAGACACCCAGCTGTGGTGTCAGCTCCCTGGAGTGTAGGGCTGGCAACGAGACACGCTGTGGTGCATAGCGTCTATTACGTGGCTTCTTATGCTGTTGTTGTTGCTGTTGCATTTGTTGCATTTGCTGTATTTGATGCATTTGCTGCATTTGTTGCATTTGCTGCACCTGGTGTCTACCATAGATACATTGCTCAATGGATGATGTAGTCGTTGCATCCGTATCCAAGCTACAATCTGATTCCATAGCATTCTCAAGCGTGCCATCGCTTGAGTCATCTTTGCCATTACAATTACCATTGCCATTACGTTGATTCACATCATCATCATTATGATCATTCATATGCACATGCTCATTATCATCATCATCATCATCATCATCATCTTCATCATTATCAACATTATCATCACTGGAACACTCTGGCACCGTATAACATGTATAATCAATCTGGGACATTCTTCGCTTAGAACTCTCAAAACACTCGAAAACTTTAACAAATTTTGGCAATACTTTTTTTTATACTATTATCACACGTTTTGCACTGTCATCGCACGTTTCTCACGCTTCTCTTTCAAATTGGTTTTCTTGTTTTAATTTTTAATTAGTTCACGACTTTTTTTTTTGTGATTCTTTATTTTAGTTTTAAATACTCTACAGGCAATTAAAGAGAATTAAATAAGAAGGGCAAAAGGTGGATTTATTGCAGCTACCAAAGTTACTTAGCAAAACTAATTCAAAATACAGGGTATCATTTAGTTGAGCATCTTTAAGTGTTGCATTATTAATTGCTTTGTTTTTTATTCTTACTTTCAGCTACCTTTTGACAAATGTTAAATGACAATTTCACGTTGTTTCTTCTGTTTCTACTCTGCAACAACTAATTACTTCTCTCTCTCTCTCTCTCTCTCTATCTCAATGAACTCTTCACAAATTTTGTGCTCGAGTGATTTTAAATTTAGTTGAATGTTTTTTTGGACAAGCCCCACGCAATTTATCATGTGTCCAGTTTCTGTACTTGAATTACTGCCTAACCCCCTCCCGCTCTCACACACACTCTTCTCTCTCTCTCTCTCTCTACATGTTGTGTCCAGTGGTTGCAATTAAAAGTCGTTTTGTGCTCGAAAAGTTGATCTAATGAGGTGCCGAGCGGAAGACGACAAGCAATTGTCTAGCCTTGTTGAGATTTTTCCAGCAAGGTAGAAAATTAGTACAATTTTCCTTACTGAGAAACTTTAACTGAAAGACAACTAATTACAAGATTCTAAAGTAGAGAAAGTCTGAGAAAAAATACAAGTTGATTTTTATTGATAAGTTAAAAATAATTATATAATAATTATAGTATCGTTAAAAAGTTATATTTTTTTTTTTTACCAATTTTCAACTATTTTTTGATTTCTTAAGGAAAAGCTAATTTTTATGTAGAATTTTCAACTGTGAAATCCTTAATGTTAAAGCATAAAACAAACTCAAAGACCAATGGCCATTTTTGTGCTAAAAGAGTTCATTAAGCATTTATGAGAAAGCAAAAGTGTCAACAGTGAAATCCATCAACAAAGCAATTAAGATGTCAAACTGTAAAACAAGGGACACGAACCAACACGTACAACACAACCATGCAACAGTTCTACCAGCTCTTGCAGCACTTCAACAACTCTGCTCAAGTCATGGGATGAGTTTTTCCAACATAATGATGATGCACAAAAAAAAAAAAACAAGGAGAAGAGCAGAAAGACAGAGGGAGAGAGAGAAAGAAGTAAAAAAGTGCCGGCAGCTCTAGAATGCAAGTAGTAAATGGTTTAGCATGGGGAAGGGGGGCAGTAGGTATGGAGGAATGTAGACTGTCGTCAGACGACATGGTAGACACGGAATATGCCGGATATGACAAGATTACAAGGGTTTGTTATTGCTCTCTGTGTGCGTGTGTGTGTGTGTGTGTGTGTTGTGTTGTGTTTATGTTGATTTTATTGTTGCAATTATTATAAAATTTGCGCAAATGTATACAGAATTTTATATTATATAGTCCCATTGGCAAATGGGCTTGATTAATGTTTATAAAAAGGAAAGCAAAATAGAAAAAGAAAATACAAAAAAAGAAGAAAAAAAAAAACACCGGAAAAGAGTTGAATTATGAAACCGCAATGGAGTCAGTTAATGGCGCCGTGGGGCACTAGTTGCTTGCCATTGGCACATCGTTGGAATCAAATGAGTTTGGACTATGAGTTAATATGAGTTATATACAGTTAAGTCTTTATAAACGATGAGTAATGCATAACTAGAAAAGAGTGTAATAACCTCTAGTTAATTGAATGCTTTAAACTTTAAAGTAATTAATGATTAAGCAAAATCTACAGACAGCAGAAGTCCTGTTAGCACTGCAAATTATAGTTGATGATGGTAATATGAGTGGAATATGAATATGAATGAATAAGTGAAAATTATTCATATTGATTGTATACTACTCATGCCACAGAGTTTATACTAAACTGCTAAGGATTTGACTTGTAGCAAAGCTTCAGTTGAATCAGAAATTTCTAATTTCTTCCCTTTACTTTCAATATACTAAAATGACATTTTCTTCTAATAAGTTTTCCTCTAAATATCACTAAAATTTTCGCTTTTTCTATGCCAAATTTATTACACTTTATATATATATGTTTATTTTATGACATGTCTATATGCAATATGTGTGTTATATGCCATATGTTATACGTCATTTATATATATCTTAAATATTACTTGATATATAATTATTGTATTTATAGCTGCATTTATCATATTTTCACTACACTTGCTAATTATTTTATTGCACTTTATTATACAAAATTGCACATAGTATTTATATATTAGAAAATCACAGAAATATGTAGGAAAATACGAAAATTATTCATAGTATTTTTTGGGTTTATTCGAAACGTTTTATTATTGAGTTTCCGGAATAAAATGTGTTGACCGGCGGCAATTTTTAAACTGATTTCAAATTGTGCCACACAAAATTCATCTACCCGGGGAGTTGAGAGCGGTTGAAATGGAACGGAAAGCAAGAAGCAGAGCGCACAGATATATATACAGCAGAGAGGGGGTAAAGGCAAAAGGGTGGGCATATAAACGGAGACATGCGCGACAGACTTAGGTCTCATGTTGCTAGAATTGAGAGGCAAGAGAGAGTGACAGAGAGAGAGGGAGAGAGAGAGATGTGCAGCAAATTCAGAGCAAACAATGTTGTTAAAATTGTTTTAAATTTGGACAAATATAAAAATAAAACTCAAATCACACACAAATTGCAATTGAGAAAAACGAAAAGAAAAAATTAAAAAAATTATTTACTGTTTAACTAGGCGCATGAGTAATTTGTTGTTGTTGTATTTTTTGCTGTTTCGTTGCGTGTGAATTGTCATGCGAAATAAATGTCAAATGATTTAAGTTTTTTTTTTTCACTCCTTTTGCTGCGCAACATACTAGCTTTTGTCTTAGTCCCCTCTCTCTCTCTCTCTCACTCTCTTACCGACTTGCTCTCCATCTATCTCTTATGCCTTAGTCTTTGACACGATCTTTTAGTCTTGGGAGCATAAAATTGCCGTGACTCTTTAAAAATATGTTTATATACCCTATAAACTATACTGTTGGGGTATAATAAACTTGAACTCAAAACTACTTTCAGTCAGCAATGGAATGGAAATATACCAAATTCCATATGGAACTACCACAAAATCTTTCAGCTGACCGCATAATATACCAAAGCTGAAATCGCTCTTCTTCTTTATTACAGGGCATCTTTTAGTCTATCTTGTTGAAGTACAACATATTTAGTTGTTATAAAAATAAAACACGCGACAGTCGCACACATCTTCCAGGGGCGATTTAAACAGTTTCCACTTGTCACGCATCCATTTCCACATTCACCCCACATTCACATTGTATGTTGTCTGGAGAATGTGTGCCACTGGGTGCACGAGTATGTGTGTATGGTGTGTGTGTTGTATGGAATTTTATTGACATCTGTTTGCCTACAGTATTGACATCCAACAACCATTTAACAGCCATCCTTTAAGGCAACCTCCAAACCTCCATCCTTGGCAATTGATGTGATTAATAAGTGAAGACAACTACCAAACTCATTGAAGCGGTTTCGTTATCAATTACAATAGTTAATTAACAGCCTATGTATTTGTTTATGTGTGTGTGTGTGTATGGATTAACCCGCATTTCGTAGTTCCAAGTCATTTAGCCATTAAGCAACGGGTGACGAAACTAAGTTATTTGATGATAACAATTGCATGTCTGCAATGCCGGCCGACAATTGCAATTAAATCAGTTCTTAACTGGGCGATGCAGTTACGATATGCTGAAGCCAATTTCATTAAGGGAGAATGCCAGTAGTAGTAGTAGTAGTAGTAGTAGTAGGAGAAGAAGAAGATGAAGAAGCAGAGTATTATAACAAGTAGAAGGTGGTGGGTATAACAAAGGGCGTGGCGCTTATATGGTTTGCGAATACCATGAAAATTAATTGAAGCATTGAGCAAAAAAAATGAGAAGATTGCAAAGATTATATAAAGCGTTCATATATAACTTGCACTATAAACATGTAATCATATATATATATATATGTATATAGTGAGAGAGAGAAATAAACACGCGATAGCAAACACGACAATATAATACCCTATAATCAATTTTATCTAAATTGTAAGCAGCAAACTTAGTTAAACTAGAAACAGGATATTCACCTGCTGCCAACTAAATTTATATATATATATACTATAATATTATAGTAATGATTATTGGACTAGTTTCTCAATTATCATTATATCATTTATATATATATATATATATTTAGATATATATATATATATGCAGCACCTGTTTCATAAGTTACTCAATTAAAAAGTTATTCGATTAAGCCAACTCAACGGGTAATTAAATTAAACTTTGGTCCAAGTCTTCATCATCGTTGTCTTCATCGTCTTTATCATCGTCTTCAGCGTCATAATTATAATGCTCGATGTCAAATGAATTTAACCTCTTAACACGAATTCTTAAATGCAGTGAGGGAATGCAGTAGTAGATGCGGCACTAACAACAGCAGCAAAAGCAGCTGCAATTTGCATTTGCAATTTGCAGTTGAATTTTATGAGGCAATGCATAAAATGACACATTAAACTGACAATGCAAATTTTTTAAAGGGGAGCGGTAAAAAAAATATAAAAAAAATATTAATAATTTTGTAAGTTAACTTGAAGATATAAAGGCAGGTCCAAACTTGGAAGATCACGAGATATATAAGAAAAATATATGTATATGAATATATGCATATGAATATAAGGAATATGAATATACGGAGTAAAACGATTCATTTAATTTTGTTGACAGCTGCTGCTGTTGCTGCTTTGAGGAGACTTCGGCACGTGGCATAATTTATATATAGGAAAGTGTTCGAATAAAGTGTTATATATTAAAGGTTAAACTTCAATATTGATAAAGATAAAATATTGATAAAGATGCAAAAAAAAAAACACAATTCAACTAATAAAAAATATACAAGTTTATATACAAAAATTCTCATCTATTACTTCAACTTTGTATTTAAGAGTTGAGATAATGAAGTAATGGACACAAATTTAGATATTAAATAGGTTTATATAGTAAGAGTTAGAATTGTATATATATATTCAGACATTATTGCTATATATAACATTTTTTTAAACATTTTAAGTGTGAAAATTTCTTATATGCTTCTTATAGTTGCTTAAATCATCCTTTTAGTTCTATACATCATAAGGGTACCCTTCGAATCTCTTGCTGCCAACACATTTGCTCTATATTTTTCATGTTTTTCCTATATATATATATATAACACTACAGTAAACTATAGATATGCCACTTTAGCCTAAATCCATAATATATAGTTTATACAAAGCATAATTAACCACAAGCCCTCTGCGATTTGTCTCACATAATTCAAACTTGCGGCATCTATAAATCAATTGTCTACAAGACTTTTGAAATTTAAATGTTTTAAAAAACAAAATATTTTCTTCGAAATCTATTTAAATATATATAAATATAAATAAATATTGAAGATAAATTAAAAAAAAAAACTGCATTTCATTTCATTTTTCCTCTCCAGCCAAAATCAACACTAAAAGTTTCTTGCCATTAAAATTTTTAAAGCTGCCAAACATTTTCGAGGTATTTGGGGGCTCTTTGTCTAAATATATATATATATATATATTGTGCCCTGCATCTGTGTCTATAAATAATGTAACAACAACTAAAATTAATAATCATAAAAACAGCAGAACAACTAAGTAAAATATTCGTACAAATATTTCATTATCTTTTTTTTGACTATTTTTAGCAACCCTTTAAGAGCTGCCAAGTCGTGGAAAAACTCGTAAATCTACGACAATATTTAAGAAAATCCACAATGAAAGCCCCAAAAAGACAATGGAACAGACACACACACAAACAGAGTCATGGACAGTATAATTATAGATGACAAGCTCTGAATGCTATAAATTTAACATTTTGTGGGCAAAACTTCAAATGAAGCGAATTATTTTTTTGGTGCTACTTTGGGAGTTTGTGTGTTTGTTTTTTATGGCACGAGACTAAGTGTAATTAGCCTCTGTATATACCCTGTAATTTTTACATAAAATGCATATAAACTAATATAAATAAAAGTAGTTAAAGCTACTTAAATTAGTAGTTAATATAACGTAACATTCGAAGCAAAATATACTGAATTCAATTTGTTATTTGTTTCTATATAAATATAAATTTTTTTATATCTGTAATTTATTAGAAATAAACAAGTTTTTAATTCTTTTATTATATGTTGATAATTTTTATATAAGCAGAAGAGTTGCCACATTTTTTAAAAATTAGTTTGGAGCTATTTTGTTGCCTCATATGCAAAGCTTTAACAAAACTTTAACTTTAGTTTTTTAATCTTATTATCAATTTGTTACAGGGTGTTTTCAAGTCGCTTACTTTACTCTTAAGCAATATTTATTTTTTTGATATATTTATTACACTTAGAGATGTCATTAATTATGAACCGGAGACAATAAATCACGGTCTTTTGAATTTGTTTTCAACCGCAAAGTGCAACGCTTGCATTTTGCATTTTGCATTGGCAATTGGCTTTGGGTTTTTGTTGTTGTTTGGGTTTTTATTTTTGTTATTCCTATAGAAATATGTGATATATATTGGCTTGCAAAGGTCAATATATTAAGTGACAGCTAAGATTAAGTATATTTTTTATAAATATACATATTATAATTAAATGTAATGCAGTTGAGTTATGAATGTACAAAGGAAGTAAAGCAACAAGTCTGATGCATGGGGAAAAATCTATTCGATTGATTTTAGGTGTATAAAGAAAATTGTATAAAATATATTTTATTATGACAAGTTTAACTGCAAATATGTCTATAATCATAAACTATCAGAAATCGAAAAAAAATGCATTGCTTCAAAATTCAAGCAAATCGAAAGTAAAAGCAAAAACTACAAAGAAACTTCAAAATTATCACTTTTTTTTACGTAATACCCAACGGAGTGCAGAAACAAAGACTTGATAGGCTTGGGTGGAACCTAAAGAGGGTCTTCCATTTTGTAATTTTCACAAGTTTTCACAAGACGATCAATTCATAAGTTGAACTCAATAAGCTCAAATGAATATTCAATCCATTAATTACATTGTTATCGATTTTTCCCATCGAACAATTGTTATAAACAACAATTACGAGTAAATGAATAAAATGAATGCCATGAAAATATATAAATGAATATAAAAAAAAAACGAAAGAAAAAAATGCTGGTATCGATTACATAGTATAATGAGAAAAACCCCTCAAGGGCTCCAAAATTATATACTTCAATGAAGGTTTTAGCGCGTAGGAAGAAGCCCCACAGAGTTTGTCTCATAGCTCCAAAAGATCAACTGTGATAATCAGGTGTGATAATTGAATGAGTACCTTATATTACTTACGTGAATGGTTTTAACAATGTTACTGATAATCATCATCATCATCATCATCTTCATATTGAAGCTAATGATGATGCTTAGCAATGAAAATTGTATGCAATAAAGAGTTGCTCTACATATGAAAGCTGAGAAAATATGTGGGTTTTCAATGATATGGCATATAAGTTGAGATTTTGAATAGATTTTTATGCATATGAAGTATGTATATATCTACCTTGGAGTAGATAAATTATAGCCAATGACAACTGTATGTATGTTGTACATAAACATAATTCTGTTTAAATATAATTGTCAACTTTTGTTTAAGCCAAGTTTTAGCCAATGTTGCAATCAGTCATATATAACCCGTATACATTAAGATCAGACAGCTTTATGCATTCAAGGTTAATTATAAGTTATGTATTTATTTTTCGCTTTTTTTTCGCAATTAGTTAAATGCAGTATGAAATATTTTAAAAATATTATAGACAGACTCTATATACAAGTTTCTAGTTTGTTGACGAGTTGCATGTTTTTTTCATATTTAATTGAATATTTTTTTCTTGTTTATTTTGATGATGAACAGCGGGGCATCCATGCAAAAAGCTGATAAAAAAAATATAAAAAAAATATGGAAAAAAAACATAAAACAAGTTGCAGCACATGAAAGATCCATACGAACGGATACAGTATAAAGGTGTCGAAAACGACATGTTTTGTGTTTGACACGCAAACGTCAAAGAGAAGCAAAAGAAAAAAACAAAAAAAAAAAAAAAAAAATTTATAAAAATAAATAAATATTTTGAACTTTATTTAAAAAAAAGGTCAGCATGGTTAGCCCAAAAAAAATCAGTTGAATATCGATTAAATCCTTTTTTGTTTCACATATAAATATCGTAAACTTTGTCCCTATCCACGTCAAGGCAAAGCAGGAAGTAATATAAGAACAATTTGTTTAGTTTGAGATAGGCAAAAACTTAAATAATAGATGGGTAGTAGTCCCTGCATAACCTTCAGAAGACAATTGCAAGTAACAGTTGTAAAGGAGTAAAAGAAAAAAGTCAGCAAAAAATGAAAAGTGGAAGGAATATGCGAAGGAAGACACAGCAAGCAGCTGTAAGGGTCAATTAAAATTGATTTATTTTTACTACTTATCAATGAATGAAATATATTATTACTCAAGAGTTATTCAATAATATCAATACTAGCCAGTTAGTTCTTTGTACAAGCGTTGCCACGTGGGCGTTAAATTACAACAGCTACTGCTTAGGGCAGGGCTGCATTGCAAAATGTGAAAGGAAAACCAATTGATAAATACACAAATTAGTGCCCAAAACTTTATAACTCACACCCAAAAATCTAATTAACCTTTTCCAAGTGTGTTATAAAATATACACACACATATACACTCACGTACAATACATATACATTCTCAATTAAGTTGTTGCCTAAAAAAAAGCAATTGCAAGCAAATGTACAAAAAATTATGAAATAAAATTGGCGAATTCCAAGAAATTACCCAAGACACAAACCAAATGCGGCACAGTCCGTCATACACACACACACAAATATATATATATACACATATATATGCACATCAAGTAAATCAAAAAACCTCAAAGCCAAAAGATCTTTGCTTCCAGGCAAAATTGCCCCCAATTGCGGCATTACAAGCAATCGTATCACTCTTTGCTCTCTTTGGGTGTATCTAGTCTTTACCAGGAAACAGACAAATTGGTCAAGAGATGTATGAACCACGCGAGAGAGAGAGAGAGGTGGTACTGGAGTAGACAGTAGACAGAGTTGGCATAGATTGAGTCATAAAGTTATGAGTTTGACTAGCTTTGGGTATGACTTTGAATTGGGAGCAATCATAGTCAGTTCCCAGTTATTGTATGTTGTTGGCTTTTTTTTTTTTTTTTGGTTATATTGTTGTCCGATTTGGCCATCACGAAATGGCCAAAAGGCAACGTTAGCTGCCGTCGGCTAGAAGTCAGTTTATACCAATTCTTTACACTATACCCCCCACAATACCCCTTTCAATAGCCATCACCAAGACCAGTGGCAATTTAATTTGCTCAGCGAGTGGATCGTAATTATTATCTTTGGCTCTGCGGTTCGTCAACCATTCCAGCTAATTAGATACTGGGACAGCACCATATGACTTGCCTCTATATGTATGTATATGTGTGTGTATGTTTGTATTTCTTTTTTATTAATTCTCTCTTTCTCTTGTTTCGTTTTTTTACTACCCACTATTTTTTTCGATTTTCTTTTCTAATGAAGCAAAAGTTCAAAGTTAATCAATTGTAAGACAATTAAGCACAACATTTTGAACTCTTTGTTGTTGCAGCTGCCCCCAAGAGACAAGAGGCCACCACAATTAGCTTATACAGACACAATAACAACAACAACAACAATAGGAATAGCAAAAATAACAATAACAACATTAAGCGATTGCAGATGCCCGACTATAGTGGAGCAGCAACAACAACAAATTGTGGAAAGTAAGCAGAGGTGAAGCATGTGGCAGTGTGGCAGTGTGCGCTACACTTTATGGCTTACGGGACTGGGAACAGCGAGTGGCATCTGCGGCGCGTGTTGCCAATTTATCTTCAGCGAGTGCCCCGCCAGGTTGCAGATTTGTAGTTTACTTGCCTCAACTACAGCACTACAGCAACAACAGCTCTGACTCTGACTCTGACTCTAACTCTGACTCATTGCCTTATGTGGAGCTAATCCTGTTTTTTCTCTGTCAGCTTGAGTTATCGCACAGTATTAGAGTATACTGCGACCAGGTGATATGCAAAACTGTACGAAAATTTATTAGACTACAAAGAAACTGTACAATAAACCTACTTAAAAAAGGTTAATAAACCGTAAACTAAAATTTATATTATATATAAGACTTCTATATAACATATTTATAAGTTTATATTATTTAAAATTATTCGAATTTATTTAAAATTAATTTTAAAATCATTCTAAGCTTAACAGTTCATTTGTTTCTACTCTTTTGTATGGCGCCAATTAAGTGTTAATCAAATACAATCTAAGAGCTTGTTAGGTATTGTACTTTTATATACATATATATAGCTGACTTGGTATATATATATATATAACAGTTATAACTATTATTTTACATACATGACCTTTAAATCGTATTATATTTTCAATCCACAATCCCCATCAGTTTTGCATATCACGTCAAGTTTCATAATAACATTTTAGACAATCATAATTATTTTTTTCTTTCTTTACCTTTTATATACAATATAGACTTTTAGATTTGAATAATTTCATAGTGTTTATAATAATAAAGCGTTTATATTTGAATGATATGTAAGTTTCAGTAGCTTCACGTTCAATTTGTAATGTGGAAAGCATACAAATTTCGCCATAACTCAAGGAGGCTTTGTTTCTGCTGTGCTTTGTTTATAACTGGTTCAAAGTTGGCACGTCTTTGGCATATATATATATACATATATATCTGTTTAAATATATATATGTACATATGTGTTCGCACCACATATACATATAACTTGTTTAAATGTCTTTTCAGCTGTCTGGCAGTTGGTAACGTCGACATCCCTGCAGCTTGTCCCTATTCCTGTGCCTCTACTTCTGCCGCTATCTCTGCCCCTGTCTTTATTCCCATTTGCCATGGCAAGTCCTGTCCATTGCAGCAATACGCTTGACAGCCAGCGCCAACAGCTGTCGTGCCCCATAGCTAAATTCAAAATGCTCCCCAACTTTGCAACATGCAAAGACTTTTTCATAGCGTAAATAGAGACTCCGCCTGAAAAGCGTTTTATAGCTTTGTTTTTCCCTGCATTCAACTCTTATGATTATGATTATGATTATTATTATTATTATCATTATTATTATTGTACTTTGGGTATATCATCCTGTTTCTATCTCTTTCTACTGTCTCTATGTTAAATATGCTAATGTCTACTTGGACTTCAGATTTTAGTTTTCAATTTTTCTTTTTTCAAAATGCTTCACGTCCATTTCCTACTTGTATGCTAATTTCACATATGGCAAACGCTTTATGAATTTTAACCGCTAGCGTTAGGCAGTTGCAAGTTGCCAGTTCCCAGTTGCAAGTTGAAACCAACAATTTGTATACAAACATAATGCAGTATCTTATTACACTAGACAACAAAGTTGTATTTACAAAATAACCAAAAAAGAAAGAAACATTTACAATGAAACTTAAACCAACTGCAGACTTTAATTCTTTTAAAGACAAAGTAAAACAGCAACAAAATCAGAGATATATCTGATATATGATGACTGTTCAAATGTCATTTCTATATATATAATTGATAAATGATTCATTAATACCTTCTAAAAACTGCAGTTAATGTTGAAATTTTAGATTGTTTCTATGAAGATAATAAATTATAATTTTTTTTGCTTTAGCAACAACTTCATTAACTGCTAAATTTATATAGTATAAATCAATCAATGTACATAATTAACTATTTATCATTTATGTTGTCTAGTGTCTTATCAAAGACATGGCCATATTTGTGGCACTAGAACTCCATTCTAGGCCCAATAGAAAAAAGAGTTATATTAATGGTAAATGTGCCTAGTTTTGGGTCAATGAGGTTCACTCGCCTTGCTCCCAATTGGCATAATGAAAATGTGGTTATTTATGTGTCAAGTCTAAGTCTGCTTTGGCAAAACGGTTAACGCCCATATATATTTGACTATTTTGCATTTTAACTTGGCCAAAAGTTGACTTAAGCCATGGCTCGTGCCAATCTCTGCCCCCGCAGGCAACGCGTTTTATTGTTGTTGCTGCCATTGTGAAAGCTCAACTCGCTGTGGAAGGCCAATATAATATGGCATAAAAATGCATTTAAATAATGCAGCACCAACATTGATTGCAGGTGGTCCAAAAACAAAAATAAAATAAAAAAAAGAACTTTAAAAGTTTCAGATATAAAATCGAAATATAAATAAAAGTAGGCGCTAACGTCACGCCCACAAAATTGTGCAAGTTGCTCAAGCGTTGAAATATTTTTACTTGCTCCATTTTCTTATATTTTCGATTTTGGCTGTTGCAATGCCAATCTGATAGCGGAAAACGTTTAATTAGCCCACTAAATGCAATTTTAAAGACTTTGGTAAAAATAAATAAAAATCGAGTATTTTTATTGCTTTTTCCACATATTAATTTATCATTGTTTGCTTGAATTTCGTAGCTGGTTTTTCAACGCTTCTCACTGACAAAATACACAAAAACAAAAGACTTAGGCGACAAACTTGTTTCATTGTTTTGAATTTTGTATTTGTTTTTGTTTCTATTTCTTTCTTTTTAATACCGTTTGTATTTATTTTGTTTTTTTTTTCTTTTTAATTTTTAGACTATGCTACTCTATAAAATTTTCATATAAAACTTATTGTTGCATTGAAATCCATTTTTTTTTTACTTAGATAAAATCTAGGTTTTGTTTGATGAACAGCTTTTATATATATTTATAGATAAAATGAGGTTAGTATCTGATTTTAAGAATTTTTATATAAAATTAATTAATTATTTTAGATAATAGAAATAATGAAGTTATTTTTAAAATTTATTTTAAATATTTAAAATTTTTTTTATATTTATTTTTATTTCTTTAAATATTATTTTTATTCTTTAGTAGCTCTCAAATAAGCAATTGGTTTATTCTTCTTATTTCATATGCAACATATATAATATATATACTTTTCAGATTATCTATCTATATCTATGCAATATACATATATATATATATTTGATCTACTAGATTTACTAATTAGCAGCTTTATTATAATCTTTATATATCTTTCTAATATCCCACTTTAAATGTTATTCTTTCAGTAGTTTTATTTTCTGTGCTATAAACTTTTTTCTTTTGATATTTTGCAAATGTTTTTGGTTATTTGAGAACAACAAATTAGTGGCAAAAACTTTGCTCTTTAGCCAATCAATGCTTTAGGCTATTAATAGACTGTATTTATTGGTTCGTCATTTAAAATTTGTTGTTGTTTCTGTTGTTGTTTTTGTTGGTGTTGTCGATTTGTATATTGTTATGTTAAATTTGAACGACCGTTTGATATTTTCAGTTACCAAATAAAATTTGCCAAGAGCTAAAACCAAAATCATCAAATAAAGCTTCTCTCTTTTAATTTTTTTTGAGGTTTTTTACTGTTTTTGTTTTTGTATTTCTTTATAAATTTAACGTTTGTCTTGTCTTTTTATTGTTATTATAATCGGTTGAACGTCACGTAATCATCGTCACTGGTTACACCTGTTTCTAAGATGTGAGCGGGGGTGTTGTTGCTTTAGGGGTAAACAGCTGTAACATCGTGTAATGATATGCCACAACAACAACAAAGACAACAACAACAACTAATATACAATAAGCGGTTATAAATTTTTGTTGCTTGTGTTGTTGTTGTTGTTGTTTTTGGCCAAAAAGTTCATCAAACGCTATGGCATGCCAACGGGCAGAGTAGCAACAGTTGCAACCAGTAAACAGCAACCGGCAACATAAAAATCATGCAACCTGTAAGCTGCAACCTGCAACTACCACTTTGATGTTTTGCTAGACTGCACTGATAAGTGGCAATACGACTTAGTCGTACCGGCCAATATTGTTAATAACAGTTTATTTTCTCAATATATCAATTTTACTTTTCTAAGCCCAAAAAAGTGAAATCCTTGTTGCAACATGCAACTTCTCCTGAAATTTCAATTAAACAATTAAAACAAAAAAAA
>JBAMBS010001530.1:0-10946 GCA_037044455.1 Zygothrica quintamaculata
AGACAAATTGGTCAAGAGATGTATGAACCACGCGAGAGAGAGAGAGAGGTGGTACTGGAGTAGACAGTAGACAGAGTTGGCATAGATTGAGTCATAAAGTTATGAGTTTGATTTAGCTTTGGGTATGACTTTGAATTGGGAGCAATCATAGTCAGTTCCCAGTTATTGTATGTTGTTGGCTTTTTTTTTTTTTTTGGTTATATTGTTGTCCGATTTGGCCATCACGAAATGGCCAAAAGGCAACGTTAGCTGCCGTCGGCTAGAAGTCAGTTTATACCAATTCTTTACACTATACCCCCCACAATACCCCTTTCAATAGCCATCACCAAGACCAGTGGCAATTTAATTTGCTCAGCGAGTGGATCGTAATTATTATCTTTGGCTCTGCGGTTCGTCAACCATTCCAGCTAATTAGATACTGGGACAGCACCATATGACTTGCCTCTATATGTATGTATATGTGTGTGTATGTTTGTATTTCTTTTTTATTAATTCTCTTTCTCTTGTTTCGTTTTTTTACTACCCACTATTTTTTTCGATTTTCTTTTCTAATGAAGCAAAAGTTCAAAGTTAATCAATTGTAAGACAATTAAGCACAACATTTTGAACTCTTTGTTGTTGCAGCTGCCCCCAAGAGACAAGAGGCCACCACAATTAGCTTATACAGACACAATAACAACAACAACAACAATAGGAATAGCAAAAATAACAATAACAACATTAAGCGATTGCAGATGCCCGACTATAGTGGAGCAGCAACAACAACAAATTGTGGAAAGTAAGCAGAGGTGAAGCATGTGGCAGTGTGGCAGTGTGCGCTATACTTTATGGCTTACGGGACTGGGAACAGCGAGTGGCATCTGCGGCGCGTGTTGCCAATTTATCTTCAGCGAGTGCCCCGCCAGGTTGCAGATTTGTAGTTTACTTGCCTCAACTACAGCACTACAGCAACAACAACTCTGACTCTGACTCTGACTCTAACTCTGACTCATTGCCTTATGTGGAGCTAATCCTGTTTTTTCTCTGTCAGCTTGAGTTATCGCACAGTACTAGAGTATACTGCGACCAGGTGATATGCAAAACTGTACGAAAATTTATTAGACTACAAAGAAACTGTACAATAAACCTACTTAAAAAAGGTTAATAAACCGTAAACTAAAATTTATATTATATATAAGACTTCTATATAACATATTTATAAGTTTATATTATTTAAAATTATTCGAATTTATTTAAAATTAATTTTAAAATCATTCTAAGCTTAACAGTTCATTTGTTTCTACTCTTTTGTATGGCGCCAATTAAGTGTTAATCAAATACAATCTAAGAGCTTGTTAGGTATTGTACTTTTATATACATATATATAGCTGACTTGGTATATATATATATATAACAGTTATAACTATTATTTTACATACATGACCTTTAAATCGTATTATATTTTCAATCCACAATCCCCATCAGTTTTGCATATCACGTCAAGTTTCATAATAACATTTTAGACAATCATAATTATTTTTTTCTTTCTTTACCTTTTATATACAATATAGACTTTTAGATTTGAATAATTTCATAGTGTTTATAATAATAAAGCGTTTATATTTGAATGATATGTAAGTTTCAGTAGCTTCACGTTCAATTTGTAATGTGGAAAGCATACAAATTTCGCCATAACTCAAGGAGGCTTTGTTTCTGCTGTGCTTTGTTTATAACTGGTTCAAAGTTGGCACGTCTTTGGCATATATATATATACATATATATGTTTAAATATATATATGTATATATGTGTTCGCACCACATATACATATAACTTGTTTAAATGTCTTTTCAGCTGTCTGGCAGTTGGTAACGTCGACATCCCTGCAGCTTGTCCCTATTCCTGTGCCTCTACTTCTGCCGCTATCTCTGCCCCTGTCTTTATTCCCATTTGCCATGGCAAGTCCTGTCCATTGCAGCAATACGCTTGACAGCCAGCGCCAACAGCTGTCGTGCCCCATAGCTAAATTCAAAATGCTCCCCAACTTTGCAACATGCAAAGACTTTTTCATAGCGTAAATAGAGACTCCGCCTGAAAAGCGTTTTATAGCTTTGTTTTTCCCTGCATTCAACTCTTATGATTATGATTATGATTATTATTATTATTATCATTATTATTATTGTACTTTGGGTATATCATCCTGTTTCTATCTCTTTCTACTGTCTCTATGTTAAATATGCTAATGTCTACTTGGACTTCAGATTTTAGTTTTCAATTTTTCTTTTTTCAAAATGCTTCACGTCCATTTCCTACTTGTATGCTAATTTCACATATGGCAAACGCTTTATGAATTTTAACCGCTAGCGTTAGGCAGTTGCAAGTTGCCAGTTCCCAGTTGCAAGTTGAAACCAACAATTTGTATACAAACATAATGCAGTATCTTATTACACTAGACAACAAAGTTGTATTTACAAAATAACCAAAAAAGAAAGAAACATTTACAATGAAACTTAAACCAACTGCAGACTTTAATTCTTTTAAAGACAAAGTAAAACAGCAACAAAATCAGAGATATATCTGATATATGATGACTGTTCAAATGTCATTTCTATATATATAATTGATAAATGATTCATTAATACCTTCTAAAAACTGCAGTTAATGTTGAAATTTTAGATTGTTTCTATGAAGATAATAAATTATAATTTTTTTTGCTTTAGCAACAACTTCATTAACTGCTAAATTTATATAGTATAAATCAATCAATGTACATAATTAACTATTTATCATTTATGTTGTCTAGTGTCTTATCAAAGACATGGCCATATTTGTGGCACTAGAACTCCATTCTAGGCCCAATAGAAAAAAGAGTTATATTAATGGTAAATGTGCCTACTTTTGGGTCAATGAGGTTCACTCGCCTTGCTCCCAATTGGCATAATGAAAATGTGGTTATTTATGTGTCAAGTCTAAGTCTGCTTTGGCAAAACGGTTAACGCCCATATATATTTGACTATTTTGCATTTTAACTTGGCCAAAAGTTGACTTAAGCCATGGCTCGTGCCAATCTCTGCCCCCGCAGGCAACGCGTTTTATTGTTGTTGCTGCCATTGTGAAAGCTCAACTCGCTGTGGAAGGCCAATATAATATGGCATAAAAATGCATTTAAATAATGCAGCACCAACATTGATTGCAGGTGGTCCAAAAACAAAAAAATAAAAAAAAAGAACTTTAAAAGTTTCAGATATAAAATCGAAATATAAATAAAAGTAGGCGCTAACGTTACGCCCACAAAATTGTGCAAGTTGCTCAAGCGTTGAAATATTTTTACTTGCTCCATTTTCTTATATTTTCGGTTTTGGCTGTTGCAATGCCAATCTGATAGCGGAAAACGTTTAATTAGCCCACTAAATGCAATTTTAAAGACTTTGGTAAAAATAAATAAAAATCGAGTATTTTTATTGCTTTTCCACATATTAATTTATCATTGTTTGCTTGAATTTCGTAGCTGGTTTTTCAACGCTTCTCACTGACAAAATACACAAAAACAAAAGACTTAGGCGACAAACTTGTTTCATTGTTTTGAATTTTATATTTGTCTTTGTTTCTATTTCTTTCTTTTTAATACCGTTTGTATTTATTTTGTTTTTTTTTTCTTTTTAATTTTTAGGCTATGCTACTCTATAAAATTTTCCTTTAAAACTTATTGTAGCATTGAAATCCATTTTTTTTTTACTTAGATAAAATCTAGGTTTTGTTTGATGAACAGCTTTTATATATATTTATAGATAAAATGAGGTTAGTATCTGATTTTAAGAATTTTTATATAAAATTAATTAATTATTTTAGATAATAGAAATAATGAAGTTATTTTTAAAATTTATTTTAAATATTTAAAATTTTTTTTATATTTATTTTTATTTCTTTAAATAATATTTTTATTCTTTAGGAGCTCTCAAATAAGCAATTGCTTTATTCTTCTTATTTCATATGCAACATATATAATATATATACTTTTCAGATTATCTATCTATATCTATGCAATATACATATATATATATATTTAATCTACTAGATTTACTAATTAGCAGCTTTATTATAATCTTTATATATCTTTCTAATATCCCACTTTAAATGTTACTCTTTCAGTAGTTTTATTTTCTGTGCTATAAACTTTTTTCTTTTGATATTTTGCAAATGTTTTTGGTTATTTGAGAACAACAAATTAGTGGCAAAAACTTTGCTCTTTAGCCAATCAATGCTTTAGGCTATTAATAGACTGTATTTATTGGTTCGTCATTTAAAATTTGTTGTTGTTTCTGTTGTTGTTTTTGTTGGTGTTGTCGATTTGTATATTGTTATGTTAAATTTGAACGACCGTTTGATATTTTCAGTTACCAAATAAAATTTGCCAAGAGCTAAAACCAAAATCATCAAATAAAGCTCCTCTCTTTTAATTTTTTTTGAGGTTTTTTACTGTTTTTGTTTTTGTATTTCTTTATAAATTTAACGTTTGTCTTGTCTTTTTATTGTTATTATAATCGGTTGAACGTCACGTAATCATCGTCACTGGTTACACCTGTTTCTAAGATGTGAGCGGGGGTGTTGTTGCTTTAGGGGTAAACAGCTGTAACATCGTGTAATGATATGCCACAACAACAACAAAGACAACAACAACAACTAATATACAATAAGCGGTTATAAATTTTTGTTGCTTGTGTTGTTATTGTTGTTTTTGGCCAAAAAGTTCATCAAACGCTATGGCATGCCAACGGGCAGAGTAGCAACAGTTGCAACCAGTAAACAGCAACCGGCAACATAAAAATCATGCAACCTGTAAGCTGCAACCTGCAACTACCACTTTGATGTTTTGCTAGACTGCACTGATAAGTGGCAATACGACTTAGTCGTACCGGCCAATATTGTTAATAACAGTTTATTTTCTCAATATATCAATTTTACTTTTCTAAGCCCAAAAAAGTGAAATCCTTGTTGCAACATGCAACTTCTCCTGAAATTTCAATTAAACAATTAAAACAAAAAAAAAAAATATATACATTTGAAGTGAAAGTTTTGTGCGTAGAAAAGAGTTCAATATTCGCATATATATATGCACCCGGTATACATATGTATATATGTGTGTGTATATGCTAATTGAAATGCGTAACGCCCGAGTAAATGAAGAAGAAACAGTAAAAAAACAACGACAAGTTTAGCCATGCGACAAATTGCCATCAATTCGTGCGTTTGTTGACTCTTTAAAGCCTTCAAATTTGCATACTCTGAGCCAGTTTTTAGTAAGCGATGACGTTTCCCAATTTGTTAACTATAAAACAGTTAATATAAACGACTCAAAGATGCTCTCTAACTGGATGGAAAGTGTAGCATAAAGAGACTTGTATATGATATATATATTTAAAGCTTTCTGAGGTTCAATCAAAAGAGATATTGATATGATTGAAATATAAGAGATACCAGACAGGTCATTAGGTCAACTTAACTCTAAGTTAAGTGGGGTATATATATAGCCACATAGTACAGTCTGAGTTCCTAAAGTTTTCGTTGTATAAGGGGGTAACACAGAGTCCTTTGCACAGGCGTTCCACAACAGTTTACCGCTTCCTTTTACTTTAAACTTTTACAGGGTATATAAAGCTTAACATTAAAACAAATCTCATTTTGATTTTGAATAAGGGAATAGGTACAGACAGAGAGAAGCAAAGATGTAAATTTAACTCAAAAGTGAAATCACACGCAAAAAATTTTATGTTTATTTATTGCTTTACCTCATTAAGTTGAGGAGTTTTAATTGAGTTTGTTAAAGCACCAAAATCTGATATGAAAAGATATATATATGAATAGCTTAAAAATTAGAAAAGTAAAATTGATATATTGAGAAAATAAACTGTTATTAACAATATTGGCCGGTACGACTAAGTCGTATTGCCACTTATCAGTGCAGTCTAGCAAAACATCAAAGTGGTAGTTGCAGGTTGCAGCTTACAGGTTGCATGATTTTTATGTTGCCGGTTGCTGTTTACTGGTTGCAACTGTTGCTACTCTGCCCGTTGGCATGCCATAGCGTTTGATGAACTTTTTGGCCAAAAACAACAATAACAACACAAGCAACAAAAATTTATAACCGCTTATTGTATATTAGTTGTTGTTGTTGTCTTTGTTGTTGTTGTGGCATATCATTACACGATGTTACAGCTGTTTACCCCTAAAGCAACAACACCCCCGCTCACATCTTAGAAACAGGTGTAACCAGTGACGATGATTACGTGACGTTCAACCGATTATAATAACAATAAAAAGACAAGACAAACGTTAAATTTATAAAGAAATACAAAAACAAAAACAGTAAAAAACCTCAAAAAAAATTAAAAGAGAGGAGCTTTATTTGATGATTTTGGTTTTAGCTCTTGGCAAATTTTATTTGGTAACTGAAAATATCAAACGGTCGTTCAAATTTAACATAACAATATACAAATCGACAACACCAACAAAAACAACAACAGAAACAACAACAAATTTTAAATGACGAACCAATAAATACAGTCTATTAATAGCCTAAAGCATTGATTGGCTAAAGAGCAAAGTTTTTGCCACTAATTTGTTGTTCTCAAATAACCAAAAACATTTGCAAAATATCAAAAGAAAAAAGTTTATAGCACAGAAAATAAAACTACTGAAAGAGTAACATTTAAAGTGGGATATTAGAAAGATATATAAAGATTATAATAAAGCTGCTAATTAGTAAATCTAGTAGATCAAATATATATATATATGTATATTGCATAGATATAGATAGATAATCTGAAAAGTATATATATTATATATGTTGCATATGAAATAAGAAGAATAAAGCAATTGCTTATTTGAGAGCTCCTAAAGAATAAAAATAATATTTAAAGAAATAAAAATAAATATAAAAAAAATTTTAAATATTTAAAATAAATTTTAAAAATAACTTCATTATTTCTATTATCTAAAATAATTAATTAATTTTATATAAAAATTCTTAAAATCAGATACTAACCTCATTTTATCTATAAATATATATAAAAGCTGTTCATCAAACAAAACCTAGATTTTATCTAAGTAAAAAAAAAATGGATTTCAATGCAACAATAAGTTTTATATGAAAATTTTATAGAGTAGCATAGTCTAAAAATTAAAAAGAAAAAAAAAACAAAATAAATACAAACGGTATTAAAAAGAAAGAAATAGAAACAAAGACAAATATAAAATTCAAAACAATGAAACAAGTTTGTCGCTTAAGTCTTTTGTTTTTGTGTATTTTGTCAGTGAGAAGCGTTGAAAAACCAGCTACGAAATTCAAGCAAACAATGATAAATTAATATGTGGAAAAGCAATAAAAATACTCGATTTTTATTTATTTTTACCAAAGTCTTTAAAATTGCATTTAGTGGGCTAATTAAACGTTTTCCGCTATCAGATTGGCATTGCAACAGCCAAAACCGAAAATATAAGAAAATGGAGCAAGTAAAAATATTTCAACGCTTGAGCAACTTGCACAATTTTGTGGGCGTAACGTTAGCGCCTACTTTTATTTATATTTCGATTTTATATCTGAAACTTTTAAAGTTCTTTTTTTTTATTTTTTTGTTTTTGGACCACCTGCAATCAATGTTGGTGCTGCATTATTTAAATGCATTTTTATGCCATATTATATTGGCCTTCCACAGCGAGTTGAGCTTTCACAATGGCAGCAACAACAATAAAACGCGTTGCCTGCGGGGGCAGAGATTGGCACGAGCCATGGCTTAAGTCAACTTTTGGCCAAGTTAAAATGCAAAATAGTCAAATATATATGGGCGTTAACCGTTTTGCCAAAGCAGACTTAGACTTGACACATAAATAACCACATTTTCATTATGCCAATTGGGAGCAAGGCGAGTGAACCTCATTGACCCAAAAGTAGGCACATTTACCATTAATATAACTCTTTTTTCTATTGGGCCTAGAATGGAGTTCTAGTGCCACAAATATGGCCATGTCTTTGATAAGACACTAGACAACATAAATGATAAATAGTTAATTATGTACATTGATTGATTTATACTATATAAATTTAGCAGTTAATGAAGTTGTTGCTAAAGCAAAAAAAATTATAATTTATTATCTTCATAGAAACAATCTAAAATTTCAACATTAACTGCAGTTTTTAGAAGGTATTAATGAATCATTTATCAATTATATATATAGAAATGACATTTGAACAGTCATCATATATCAGATATATCTCTGATTTTGTTGCTGTTTTATTTTGTCTTTAAACGAATTAAAGTCTGCAGTTGGTTTAAGTTTCATTGTAAATGTTTTTCTTTTTTGGTTATTTTGTAAATACAACTTTGTTGTCTAGTGTAATAAGATACTGCATTATGTTTGTATACAAATTGTTGGTTTCAACTTGCAACTGGGAACTGGCAACTTGCAACTGCCTAACGCTAGCGGTTAAAATTCATAAAGCGTTTGCCATATGTGAAATTAGCATACAAGTAGGAAATGGACGTGAAGCATTTTGAAAAAAGAAAAATTGAAAACTAAAATCTGAAGTCCAAGTAGACATTAGCATATTTAACATAGAGACAGTAGAAAGAGATAGAAACAGGATGATATACCCAAAGTACAATAATAATAATAATAATAATGATAATAATAATAATAATCATAATCATAAGAGTTGAATGCAGGGAAAAACAAAGCTATAAAACGCTTTTCAGGCGGAGTCTCTATTTACGCTATGAAAAAGTCTTTGCATGTTGCAAAGTTGGGGAGCATTTTGAATTTAGCTATGGGGCACGACAGCTGTTGGCGCTGGCTGTCAAGCGTTTTGCTGCAATGGACAGGACTTGCCATGGCAAATGGGAATAAAGACAGGGCCAGAGATAGAGGCAGAAGTAGAGGCACAGGAATAGGGACAAGCTGCAGGGATGTTGACGTTACCAACTGCCAGACAGCTGAAAAGACATTTAAACAAGTTATATGTATATGTGGTGCGAACACATATGTACATATATATATTTAAACAGATATATGTATATATATATATGCCAAAGACGTGCCAACTTTGAACCAGTTATAAACAAAGCACAGCAGAAACAAAGCCTCCTTGAGTTATGGCGAAATTTGTATGCTTTCCACATTACAAATTGAACGTGAAGCTACTGAAACTTACATATCATTCAAATATAAACGCTTTATTATTATAAACACTATGAAATTATTCAAATCTATAAGTCTATATTGTATATAAAAGGTAAAGAAAGAAAAAAATAATTATGATTGTTTAAAATGTTATTATGAAACTTGACGTGATATGCAAAACTGATGGGGATTGTGGATTGAAAATATAATACGATTTAAAGGTCATGTATGTAAAATAATAGTTATAACTGTTATATATATATATATATACCAAGTCAGCTATATATATGTATATAAAAGTACAATACCTAACAAGCTCTTAGATTGTATTTGATTAACACTTAATTGGCGCCATACAAAAGAGTAGAAACAAATGAACTGTTAAGCTTAGAATGATTTTAAAATTAATTTTAAATAAATTCGAATAATTTTAAATAATATAAACTTATAAATATGTTATATAGAAGTCTTATATATAATATAAATTTTAGTTTACGGTTTATTAACCTTTTTTAAGTAGGTTTATTGTACAGTTTCTTTGTAGTCTAATAAATTTTCGTACAGTTTTGCATATCACCTGGTCGCAGTATACTCTAATACTGTGCGATAACTCAAGCTGACAGAGAAAAAACAGGATTAGCTCCACATAAGGCAATGAGTCAGAGTTAGAGTCAGAGTCAGAGTCAGAGCTGTTGTTGCTGTAGTGCTGTAGTTGAGGCAAGTAAACTACAAATCTGCAACCTGGCGGGGCACTCGCTGAAGATAAATTGGCAACACGCGCCGCAGATGCCACTCGCTGTTCCCAGTCCCGTAAGCCATAAAGTGTAGCGCACACTGCCACACTGCCACATGCTTCACCTCTGCTTACTTTCCACAATTTGTTGTTGTTGCTGCTCCACTATAGTCGGGCATCTGCAATCGCTTAATGTTGTTATTGTTATTTTTGCTATTCCTATTGTTGTTGTTGTTGTTATTGTGTCTGTATAAGCTAATTGTGGTGGCCTCTTGTCTCTTGGGGGCAGCTGCAACAACAAAGAGTTCAAAATGTTGTGCTTAATTGTCTTACAATTGATTAACTTTGAACTTTTGCTTCATTAGAAAAGAAAATCGAAAAAAATAGTGGGTAGTAAAAAAACGAAACAAGAGAAAGAGAATTAATAAAAAAGAAATACAAACATACACACACATATACATACATATAGAGGCAAGTCATATGGTGCTGTCCCAGTATCTAATTAGCTGGAATGGTTGACGAACCGCAGAGCCAAAGATAATAATTACGATCCACTCGCTGAGCAAATTAAATTGCCACTGGTCTTGGTGATGGCTATTGAAAGGGGTATTGTGGGGGGTATAGTGTAAAGAATTGGTATAAACTGACTTCTAGCCGACGGCAGCTAACGTTGCCTTTTGGCCATTTCGTGATGGCCAAATCAACAACAATATAACCAAAAAAAAAAAAAAAAAGCCAACAACATACAATAACTGGGAACTGACTATAATTGCTCACAATTCAAAGTCATACCCAAAGCTAATCAAACTCATAACTTTATGACTCAATCTATGCCAACTCTGTCTACTGTCTACTCCAGTACCACCTCTCTCTCTCTCTCGCGTGGTTCACAGCTGCTTGCTGTGTCTTCCTTCGCATATTCCTTCCAATTTTCATTTTTTGCTGACTTTTTTCTTTTACTCCTTTACAACTGTTACTTGCAATTGTCTTCTGAAGGTTATGCAGGGACTACTACCCATCTATTATTATAGTTAAACCTTGAGTTAAGTTTTTGCCTATCTC
>JBAMBS010001531.1:0-42161 GCA_037044455.1 Zygothrica quintamaculata
ATATTTATATAGAAATATATATATATATATATATTATCTATAGATATATGTGAATAATTTGATTTTTAAGCTATATTTAAATTGATTAGTTTTTCTTCAATTTCTAAATTTACTTTACAAAAACACAAGAAATAAATTAAAAAAAAAACACAAAATGAGTGTGCTAAAGTATATATATATATGTATATATATATAAATAGGCAGGCAGGTGGGTTGGCAGCTGATTAGTCATAAGAGATTCAGGTGCTTCTATACAGTTTTTTCTGTTGCCTCTGCGCACCGAGGGACGAACACACGTGCCTACAATTTAATGCAATGTTTAGATATAAATTAATAAAAAATATATATATTTATATATATGTGTATGTGTATGTGTATGTGTGTGTGTGAATTGTATCTGGAGTATCATATAAATTATCTTTTGGGTCTATTGATAATTGGCCTCTTAAATGGCGCTTGCCAAATTTGTGAATTTTGTTTATGTGATTTTATGCTCAGATCTCACACAATTGGCGAAAGTTGTTGAAAACTTTTGTTGTTTTTATCTTTAGTGTTTTTCGTTTGTTGTTGTTGTTGTTGTTGTTTGTGCTTTTGTTTTCAAGGTCGTCTTCTGTTTGTTATTGCCGCTTAGCAAGGATTTTCTTTGGTGTTTTTGCTGTTGCAGGCAACATAGTTCTGTCTCGCTCTTGTAGTTAAGATTTGCTGGCCAATTGCCAAATAATTATAATACATACTATTATAATATTTTTGTTTCTTTGCATTTAGTTAAGTAACAGAGCTTTTTAACTTAAGTAAATATAATTATAATTATTTAAAGTGCATTCAAAAAAAATAAAATAAAATAAAATAAAATAAAATAAAACTTTGATTTGAAATTGAATTTTAATTTTAATTAGTTTTTAGTTTGATGCTTCACAATGCTCATTAATTTCGATTGCCCTGACAATCAAATGCTGCAAAACGAAGATGGTAAGAAGAAACATAGAGAAGAAGTGGGGGAAGGGGGGAAAAGAATATTATAAGTTGATTGAAAATTAAAAAGTTGGAAAATTTGCCTTGATTTCAACTGACGTCAATGCATTTGACATGAATATTGACAAAAGAAAGTTTTTCCTTTTTTTTTTATTTTTTCTTTCTTTCATTCTTCCAAATGTCATCAGAGCTTCATTTTCTGCTTCTCCTGACACTTCTACCCTTTCTCTACACTTGTGCATATTCCTTTACCTTTTGCTTTCTGACCAAAAACCAATTTAGAAATGAGACAAATCCGCTAATTGCTTCCGCCTTGACCCAGAAACCGACTTAACAAACAAACGAATCTTCTGATAAATCCTGAATGCCTTGCGCACTGCTCAACGTGTAGGGTGCAAAATAGAAATAAAAAGAAAAGATTCGAAAATGAAAAAAAAGACGAAAACTTTTCAAAAACTTTTTTCGAGCGAAAAACTACTCTCTTTGTATCTCTCTCCCTTGCTCTCTCGATCACTGGCTGTGTGAGACTTATGTGCCCTATGCTATTTTCGAAAATGTTTTTGAAAAATCGAAATAGAAAAGGAAATCGAATGTGAGATTTGAAGAGAGCATAGAGCAAGCTATGAAGTTGTGTGCTGCGTGTGAGAGCGTATTGGAGAGGGAAGGAGAGGAGAGCGCCTGTTGTTGGGCTTGCGGCTTGTTCGAAATGTGAAAGTTCATTGTTTCATTGAGGAAAATGTTGAGAAACTTTTTCGGACATCCCGACGCCAAATTATCTAACAGTTGCTGACGATGCTCGTTGAGTATTTGTCTCGATGTTTTTTTTTGTTTTTCGGCATTTTCTTCTTCTATTTTCGAAAATCAGCAGCAGCAGCTAGAGCTACAGCTATAGCCTGGCTATTATATATATATATATATATATATATATGTATAAATGTATATATATATTTGTATATTTGTATTTCTAAATTTCGAAATTCTGGCAAAACGTCGCATGTCTGGCCGTGTGTCTGCTCAGTGGTCTCTGCGGAGGTTTCACGTTTGAACGTCTCGTAAAATTTTCACGGAAAAGCGCAATGTGAAAGCCAAAGACTAGAAATAGCCACGGCGTGACGTCCCGAAAACAGACAAGACACAACTGACAGTAGCAATTTGAAGCGAACCCAGTACAGATCAGATAAGATCAGATCGAATTAAAACTAGTTCAGTTCAGTTCAGCTCAGATCGGATCATATGGGATCAGATCAGAACAGATCAGAATACACATTCGTATATCATTATATATCATTGCTGATCCTTAACTTGGTTATATATACATATATATATCGATATATAGATAACTGTCTTAACTGTCTGTGCTGTCTGTTAAATGGCCAGCAAAGTGTGAAAAATACAAAATAAAAAATAAAAACAAAACAAAGATAAAGATAAAGATAACGATAAAAAAAAACAAAATTGTGCAGAAAATGCGGTTAACATTCCAAAATAAACAAAAGTGTTAGAAAGAAGAAAAAGATTTTGCAAAAATAAAATAAGAGAAAAGAAAAGAAAAGAAAAGGAAACGAAACGAAACGAAGAATTAATTTGCAATTAGAAATTTTGTTTTTTTTTTTTTTGGTTTTTTTTTGTTAAATTCTTCGGCAGGTGGTTTAATATCCTCCCACCACTCACACTCATTGCAAGCGCGTATCGCGTGTGTGTGCTGTGTGTGTAAGTGCCTAAGTGTGTGTGTGTGTGTGTGTGTCTGTGTGTGTGTGTGTATTTGATTCAATTATATATATAAATTGTGCCCAAGTGCCGCACCAGCAGCTGCTGTGTTATCACAAATGATGTGCCAATCAACATTGTGTTGGTCGTGACGTGTGGAGTCCAACACAAGACGCGAGCGTGACCGACAGAGAGAGGGAGAGGGAGCGGGTGCGTGGAAAGAGTTAGACAGGAAGAGCGTATAAGTGAAACGCACAAAGGATAACAACAACAACAACAATCTGTATAAGTTAACTAAAGTGAAGTCAACATTGCCAAATTGGTCTCTGCCTGGCCAGAGTTGGGATACTTTGGAGGACAGCGTGGACCGAGACCATGCCGATCATTGCCGATGCCACCAACGATGAGCCACCAGCAAAATGTTGCAAATATTGTGAGGGTATGCCTAGTTATTTATACATATATATAGATATATTCATATATATATATATATATATTTATCTATATATGTATATATCTATATACTCTCCCTCTATATATATATATATATATATATATATATTTATATATGTATATATATATATATTCATATACAAATATGCAGTTCGCTTTACGAGTTCACTAACCCAGCAAAACAATACAAAATTTTAACCTATACCTTTGCCTATTGATATCTTCTTGTATCCATTGATTACATGTGCTCGAACCGGTGGTAATTAACTTGAGCCAAATCCAAACACTAGATCGTAACTAAATTGTACCGTTTCGAGTCGATACGATGCCCCATACATATATATATATATATATATCGTATTGAATTGATTATACGTTTTGTTTCAATTGAAAGATTTATGCGTAATTTACGCTCCCTGTCTCACATATACACAGGAGTATATACACAGCCCCTCTCTCTCTCTCTCTCTCTCTCTCTCTCTTTCTGTCTGTTGCTCTTTCTTCTATTTTCCCTCAATTGCTGCTTACACTTTCATTCTCAATCTTTTGCCCTATAGTTTACTCAGTCGGCGGCATTTGACTGAATGACTGACTGACTGACTGACTGACTGACTGACTGACTGACTGACTGAATGACTTGACTGGCCTTAACGTTCTGCCCTGCGAGTTTGGTTCTTAGTTTTGTGAATCTTTTTTTCTGTTTGTTTTAATTTTGATTGTTGCTGTTGGTGTTGCTGCTGTTGTATGGAACGTCAGCAATTGTTGGGCACTTTGTTTTTTCCTGTTTTCTTATACTTACGAGCATGTTATGTTGCCACTAAAAAGCCGCTGACGTGTCTACTTAAAATTTCAACAAATTCATGACAGGCGCAGGGCGCCACAGGAACCATAGTCCCCGCACACACACACACACACACATATATATACACACACAATAAATTAGCTAAAGAAAAATTATTTTTTTTTTTTGAAGCAAAACACAATTTATGATTTATTTTTGAAACATTAAAATATATTATTCAAATCATAAAAGGGAAATGTCAAAATAACATGCGGAAAGTGTAGAATTTATTTACCTTTTTTTTTATCTCACATTTTCCATTTACACAAAATGAAAAAGTTGGAAAATTTGTTGAAAATTCACTTAAAAGATGTCAACAAACTTTGCCTTTTTGGCTAAAAGAGGTCGCAAATGATTCAACGTTTCAGGCCTAATAATAAACACTATTAGTATTTATATTAGTATTGGTATAAGTATTATTAGCTGATAAATTACTGGATTAGCCTCATTTTCAAAGTTTGTTTTTCGCTTTTATTTACTTGTTGCTTGAAGAGACAAAAAAAGAAAACAAAAAAAAATTGTTCCCAAAATTTAAATTTTACTTGTAGATAATTTGTTTTTGGCTAGTTATTATTTAATTATTAATTAGTGTCAAGTGTTTGCTACAAATGAGGCAGGCTCTGGCCTATATATATTTATATTTTTTTTGCTTTTCTTTTCTTTACGGATCTCTGCACCCTCCCACACACAACCCCTTATGGGGCAAGCATTGGCACGCGCTCAATGTCGTTGCATCCCCCAAACTGAACCCACTATTTCAGAGACTTATAGTTCCTTTTGGTATTCCTTTCTTTCTAACGAGCTGTTGAAAATATAAATCTGCAACAATGTAATATTCTGTCAACTAATGCACATAATTTTGCATTAATATAGAATAGTATATAAAAATAATGTGACGCATATCGAAGAAATTATTTGAAAATTATACAAAATTATATGGGGATCTTCTGGCAAATTAGGAGGGATTTTTATTCTTCTTCTTGCTTTTATTTTTATTTAATTTTTATTTTTACATAAATGAAAATCATTATGTACTTATTTCTATTGCACCCGGAACCCATTTAAAATGGGTAATTATTAGAAATAAAGCACATTCAATGCTTTCTATCTATATACATACATACATAGATATGTATATAACTATATATATTCTTGATCAGCTACAAATGTTGCAATATCTCAGCAATATAAGGGCGCAATTCAAATTCTTTCTTGAAATCAAATTACAAATTAATTTTAAAAAAAATTCTAAAATTTTTAAAATCGATTTTGATATTTCTTTAATTTTTTTTATTTATTTTATTTTTTTTTTATTTATTTTTTTTTTTTACTGTTCTGATTTTTTTTTATATATTTTAAATATTATAAATTTTTTTAAATTATTTTTTAATTTTTTTTTAATTAATTTTTTACTTTATTTTTTTATTTTGTTTTCTTTACTGTTCCGATTTTTCTATATATTTAAAATATTTTTTTATTTTAAATTTTTTTTATTTATTTTTTTTTATTTTTTTTTTTAATTAATTTTTTATTTTAATTTTAATTTTTTTAATTTGATTTTTTTACTGTTCTGATTTTTCTATATATTTAAAATATTTTTTCTTAATTTCTGTAATTAATTTTATGCTTTAAGAATACATTTTTTTAATTAGGATTTTTTTGGTTTAAAATTTTAATTTGTCATTTTATGATGGGCAACTTTGGTGCTGTTTTTGGTAATATTAAAACTTATTGTAGGGTATCTAAAAGTCGATTATACAGCAATTAAGTGTACTTACCTCAATCCTTTGATACTCATACTAGGTTATATGTTAGCATTAGCTAAAGAATCTTTAATTTTTGGTACATTTCTGAATATTAACGAGGTACTTTTGGGATTATAATTAAATTAACTTAAATTGATATTTTCTATATCTATATATATACTATCAGCAATATAGCAGTGTATAAATATTCGTTTTAATAACCTAAAATGAAAACTTTAATTTGCTTTTAATATGAGAGCAGAATATAAATATTCCATGCGGATTCTCCTATATGTTTACTACACCAATAACAAAGCTGCAAGATAGATCCCTATTTATATATATTGTTTATAAATTTATTGACATAGTCTGTCTGTTTTTTTATATAGAAAGTATACTTATAGTTGCTTGAACCTTATAGTATCGTCTGAGACAGATTAAAGGGAATATTTATAATAAATTGTTCAATTACTTGAAGAGAGTTAAGTATGTAATAAGCTTGTTATTTGGCATACTTAGACAACACTTATTTACCGTTAAGGACTTTCTAATTTTTTTTTTTGTAAGGTATTTTAAATCATCTGCTACTTTTTTCTATTACACATTTTTTGATGCTAGAGAAAACAATAAAAGACTCAAATTTAGATACCACAAAATCAAAAGCATTTAAAATAAATAAATTATTGTAATACCAAGAATTAATCACTCAAGAAACCAGCTAACAACAACAACAACAATAGACAAATATTCTAAAAAGCAGCGTTTAATAGAGAGAGGGAGAGAGAAACAGTGTTACAGAGAGAGAGAGAGAGAGAGAGAAATGAGTTTCGAACAGACAACAAGCGGCTCAACAACAAATGATTTGTTTACAACAATTGTTTACAAATAGTCGAAATAGCCAGCAAGAAAAACTAATTTTCCCAATTTTCCAATATTCTGTGGCCAAACAGACGTTGAAAATTGTTCCCAAGCCTTGACACTCTTTTATTATACCCTGCAGTAATTAAAATTTATGACTACAAACTGTAAGATCGACCATATAAAATATATTGTAGCAAATGTAAAGTCAAAGCAAATAAATATATATAAATCTAATATATATAGAATATATATGTTGCATATATTGGATAAATCTATTTGTCTTAAATCAAAAATTTTGACAAATATGTTTACAGGGTATCTTAGAGTCGTGTATATATTACTTAAGACAAAAACTTATTGAAATTGTTGTCGTGATTTTTTTACTATCTAATATATATAAATATATAGATATATATATAAATATTTTTGCTATAACTATTTGATTAGTGTTTATTACGTGGCTTATTAAAGGCTGATGTGCCATGTGGGCGTGGCATTTTAATTGCACTGTTTGTTTTTTGTGGCAAAAGGAGATTTTTCATTTTAGTCGCAGACGTTGCTTTATTTTATGACTTTTTTATTTACAAGCTCAAAATTAGCTGCTGCCGTGCGACAATCAGGAACAGCATCAACAAACAAAAGTAACAACAATAACAACAGCAAACAAACAAACAACAAAAATAACAACAATAAAATCAAATTTAATGAAAGCCAAATGAGAAATAAGCAAAAGGGCCGCCACCACTCGAAGCGCCTTGTTTTTGTGGCATTTTCTGCCTCTTTTTTTATGACCATTTTCAATGTAATTTTTAGTGTTGAGTGGGGCATAAGGTGTTGTTTGTGTTAATGTATATATATATATATATATATATATATATTTTTGTTTTTTTTTCTGTGCTTTTAAACACTTTAAGTAAGTGTCGCTGCTGTTGCTATTTATAACATTGCCCCCAAACGATTCCAATGCTTCCAGCAACACGTTGGCAATGCTTTTGATTAGAATGAAACCAAATGAAATATTATTTCTATAGCTATAGAAAATGTTGATACTACAGAATCCTATATATACATATTATATATAAATATATATAAATATTTAATCAATATAGTAGCTGTATATATAAATATTCTTTAGTTTAAGAAAATGTTTCTTCTTTGGCTGCTAATAAACTGTATTAATTTTGATTTGATTTTGTGGCAATCAAGAAGAGAATTGTGTTGCTCTCTGATAATTTTTAATTAGTTAATTATATTATCAGTTACATTTTATGCTTAATTTGATAGGAGATATAATTACTTTAATTTATATATATGCGATACTAACTGTTTAAGTTTTCAATTAACTCAACATTCAAATGAAAATTACTTGAATACCTTTATCGATACTCAATCATACACACACACCGACACATACATACACAATAAATATGAGTATTTTGTGCTGGACGCGCAACAAAGTGGCAAATAAATTTGCACTTGCATCATCAATACTCGCAGCAGCAACAACAGCAACAGCAATGATTTGATATCCATGGCAGCCAGGGCGTCGTGTTCAATTGTTTTTGGCCAAGCTTCGCGCCAAAGTGTGAAAAACATGCCGCAAAAATTGCCGAAAAGCCACACGCACAAACATGCACACACACATAGGCATATATTGGTGTGTTTTTGTTTTGTATTTTGCCCATTTTTGTAGTCAAATTTCGTTGCTGCCGCTTTTGCTGCTGTCTGAATCACCCGCGTCTCGCTGACGTCTTTGCCGTGCCAAGCGGCTGCGGTACAACGTGGCGTATGAATAATTTTGTTGTTTTCGGTTTTGCGCAATGTTTATACACACACACACACACACACACACACACACATACACATAAACGATTATTGGCAACGAACGGCGCGCCAAAGTCAAAATTCATGTAAAACGATGTATAGAGTATGTCGTGGCATAAGGAGGCAACGGGTAATACGCTTGGTTAGGACGAAGAGAGGGGGGTAGGTTAGGGTAGAAGAGGTTGGCTGTAAGGGTATACATTTTTACGAAGGGAGAGTTGCCTGTTGTAGCGTTTTACGGGAACTTTACGAGTATTCCGCCATTGTCGAAGCTTGTGCATTACTTTTGCATATTGCAGACATATGTTCGACAGAGCAACAGGCCGTGTTTTTTTTTCCTTTCCACAAAAAAAAAAAAAATATATATTCATTTTTCTATGTAGTATCCACATTTGATTAGCGTTGAATGCTGCCACGGAATTCGCTGGAAAAAAAAAATAAATTGGAAAATTTGAAAAATGAAATAAATTTAAAAGAAAAAAAAAAACGAATAATATTCAACACAAAACAATTTTAAATGAAATGAAATGAAGGCTTACGCATTTGTGCAAATAAACAAAAAGTTACAACTATAAATTTTTAAATTTTGTTCCCTATAAACATACATATATATATCTGTATCTGTATAGTAAGTATAAAATGTAAATGTAGTTAGAACACAACAAATTTCAGCTTAATTTCTACTTCAGTGGATTCAAGTCTCTCTCTTTTTAAATAGACTTTAAAATTCATTCATTCAAATAACGAATGTATTCATTGAATCAAGTTTTTCGTTCGAATCATTCATTTCAAGTTGATGTTACTAAGGGTTGCACCTAATGCGATTAGTTCAGGTTGCTAATGCAATGCTTCATTGTAATTCTGTGGAAGTTAGAGTAGCAGCGCAGTAGAGAGAGAGAGAGAGAGAGAGAGAGGGAGAGCGGGACAGGGATGTATCTCTGGCAATCTGCAGGTGTGTTTTCTGCTTTTATACTTCAAGCAATTGTTTTCTTTTTTCTTCTTTTTTTATGTATTTTTAAATTCTTTTCATTTCGCTTTATTTTTTTGTTGGCTTATTGGAAAAATATTTTTCTTGGCAATTACGAGTCTGCGTTGCTCTTCATATGTTCCCGTGTGTGTATGTGTGTGTGTGTGTGTGTGTATATATATTTTTCATAACTAACTAAGGTCATTCGCCATGTTGTACATTGCTTTATATATATTTAATAAGCTTTTCAACTGATTTTTATTTTTATTTTTATTTTCATTTTCATTTTTTTTTTTTGCTCTTCCATTGCATTTGGCCATAACGACTTTTAACCCAAACGGCATGTATGTGCCTCTGCGTGTTTGTGTGTGTGAGTTAAAACAATTTGTATTCATGGCAACGCGTGAGCAACAAGTTCAATACACGCACCATGTAGCATGAATGTTATTATTTGTTGCCACTTCTTTTGCTGTTGGTAAGGTGGTTGCAACGCTTGAACTTGATTTTGAACTCATTCGTTTTTGAGTGCTTTCTGCCAGCAATTTAAGCCCAATGTGTTCTTAGCTTTATTGCCAGTTAAGCCGGTTCAAGAGTTATGTATAATAATAGCTAATTGCCAAGAGTTTTTCACTCATAAAAATAAATGAATCTCTGAAGGGAAATCACTTTAAGTAACTGATTGAAGGCTTACTTATCAACAAGTCTTGTTTGTTCTTGTTCTCTTGAAGCATTTAATACTAACAACTAACAAAATACCAAGAAAATACCAACAAAATACCAGCTAAATACCAGCTAAATACCAACAAAATACCAAAAAATATACTGCATATAATTAGTTTATTTTTTTTGAATAACATAATTAAATTATATTGTTTATAGTAGGAGAATTGTTATGCTTCATCGCATTGTGTCTTGCATCTACATAGAGTTCTCACTCATGCCACAGTTATTCAAGCAACCCACATTGCATTTACACCCACACCATATATATATATATATATATGTGTGTGTGGACACACACACACACACACACACATGTTTAGACTCCGGCGCACGCCTCATTAGAACACCTTTCAGTTTGCTATGTAATTTTCGCAACATTTTTAATGGCGTGCGGGGGACATTTTGGCACTCGAGTGACCGTGTGGCATGCAACTCACATCCCCTCACACACAGTTTGCACACAAGTTATGCCCCATACACCCTCTACACACACACACACACACACACAAGCACACACACACACACAAGCACACACACACACACACAACAGGTCTATAGTCCAATCACTATAGTTTCTCTCTCATTGCGTCGTACGCAAAACTATTTAGAGAAGTGTCAAGAAATGTCTGCATTGGCGTTGCTTGTTGCTCGTTGCTTGTTGCTTGTTGCCTGTTGCAACAATTTTGCCATCGTTGTCGTTGTTGTTGTCAACGTTGTTGTCGTTGTTGTCGTCGTTGTACGCTTTGCGTTTTGCGTTGTGCGTCGTGCGTCGTGCTACAGCTGTAGCAGCTATAGTCACACGCCAGCCACGCCTCACATTGCGTCTTATTGCCACATCCCAATTTCAACCTACTCCCCAGCCTCCCGCTCTTTACCCCGTTAGCCATGCCATTATGCGGGCGGTCGTTGATAAATTACAAAACATTGCGCCTGCTATTTTAAATGTGGCATAAAATTTGCATTTTATATTTTGATATATATAAATATATATATATATCATACATATATATATATATTTATTGGCAAGAAGATTATTGCTGCTGGCAAAGTGAACTGCTCGGAACTGAGCTGAACCGAACCAAGCTGAACGAATCTGCACAGAATAGAATTGAATAGAATAGAATAGAATAGAATAGAACGGAACGGAACGGAACGCTGTCATCGAATCGAGGTTGAATCCTCACTAAAAAACAGCCTAATCTTCTGGCCCAAACGTGGGCGTCCTGCAAACTGTGTCACATTGCTCATTAGCTTGGTTGCATGAAGCATTTCTTTACTTTTCTTTTATTTTTATTTGTTTCTTTATATTTTTTTTTATTCTCTTTCTCTATGCTAAGCAAAAATAAAGAAAAGACAAAATAATATAATAAAATAAAATAAAATAAAATAGTACAAGAAACAAGAGGCAAAAAATAAATAAATAAATAAATAAATATAAATATATATACAGTTAAAACAACAATTGGCAACAAAAAGCTAAGCGAAAAATTTGTCATTTGCGCTGCGTTTGTTTGTTTGGCGTTTTGTGATTTATTTTCACTTTGACAAATGCACAAAAATTTGACCATGGCACGTCAAGAAGTGTGGTCATTGTATTTTTAATGCCACTTCGATATAGATAAATTGCCAACAGTCGCTGCTGCTGCTGCGTGCTGCGTGCTGCTTGCTGCGTGCTGCGTGCTGCTTGCTGCGTATGTGATGCAGGCCCAGTCGATAGTCGACAATCCTTAGCCCCTCATCATACTCAGCACACAAAAATCAATTCAATTCAATTCAATTCAATTTGAATTGAATACAATTTAATCTAAGCAAATCGAAACAATACTCAAGCCAAAAATGATTTCGCTTTCAGCATATAGAGAAACCGTGATTTGACTCTCTAATTAGCCAGAACTCATAATGAATTCTGTCTGCCATTTGAGTTAAGAATTGTGATTAATATGAAATGCAAATGCATTAAATCATAATGAGAGCCAAGTTGATTGAAAGCGAAAGCAAACGATTTCATATTGCCAAAACTTTGAAGCACACAATTAAGTCATAATGTGGCTAATAACTTTTCTAACGTATTCAATTGCATTTGTGTGCTTATTAGCCCAAATAGAAACCTAAGCACATAGTTCTTTAATTAAGCCAAGTTCATGAAGCATTAAATTCCAGTTTGCTAATTGAATTATTTGCTTTAAATTATATTTCTTTTAGCTTAAATTTTCCTATTTCTAAAAGGCAAAGGGAGTAATAATTACTTTTCTTATATCAAACTTAGCCTGTTGCACTTTAGCGCCTCGTATCGACAGCGTTTCATACTATCATCGTTTCAGCTATCATACTCTTTGCATATTATCGAACTTAGTTGCTAGCGCCATCTAGGAAAAGAATTGGCAAACAACTAATTCACATGCTCTCAAATGCCGATTTAAAAGGGAGTCTTAAGAATTACCTGGATTGTTGCAATGAGCAAAAGTTTTTAACAGTTGGAAATAAGAATTTTTGAATTCATAAAGTATATATATATTCTTGATCAACATCACTAGACGAATCGATCTAGCCTTGTCCGTCTGCTGCCTGTCCTTACTCCAGCTGCATGAAAGCCCGTTTCCAATAGACTATAGGAGATTGAAATTCGGAATGTAGAGAAAGGACAACTTTTAAACTGTTTGAATATTTTTGTTTTGGCACAGGTAATAAGTGCACTATTTGTTAACTATATCGTGGCTTTCATTAATTATGAATAAAAGATAATAATAATTATTTTTATTTCCATTATGCAGCGCAGGAAATTAAAAATAGCTCGAAACAGTGCATTTAAGACTGTGTATTGGTGTATATAAGAGGTTGTGTGTGCGTAAACAGGGACAAAGGGTCTCTGCTAGACGGATATACCCGACTACAGACTTCTTGTCTATAATTATCGTGAAGGATAGATAAAATTAAACACGTTATTGACTTCAAAATAAGAGAAAAACGTCAAATTATTGCGACTGTTTATCATCAAATTGATAATATTGTTGCATGAACTTTAGTGCAACAGTTTGAAATAAGATAATTAACTGAAATCTGTTATATTTTAAACAAAACATTTAAATTTTGTTAGTTGCCTTCAAAACCAACGCAATGAAGTCGAGGCAACAAAGCGATTTATTCAAAGGAATTCATAGTTCTAGGAGAAAATTGACGCCTGAAGTCGATGAGTTAAATTCTATTTAATTTACTTCTATATAATAAATAAAAAATTATTATAGTATTGTTTTTTAAACCCGCACATAACAGTATTATTGAGCAACTGTTAATTTGTTAATTTTATTTTAATTTTTGAAAGAAATATTAACAAAATACCTGTAGAAAATAGTTTAAGCTGTGACATCATTAATTTTTCAGAACTTTTCTATATGTATATCAATTTCTTTGAATTCAATTAGTTATAAAGAAGTAGAGGTAGCACAACGTTTTGCCCTTGCAAAGGATGCAAATTAAGGATGCCTTGAAAGGACTCGCTTGTGTTGTGGCAATTAGTAGACTTAAGACTTGAGACTTAAGACTTTTCCTGATATTTTTATTTAATTTTTTTCGTAAAGGAAAATCAACAGCTGTCAGTTTGTATACTCAAGGCAGTTGTTTTAGATTTGATCCTCACACTACTACTACATATACACTAGAAGGGATACTAATGCTAGTGTGTGTGTGTGTGTGTGTGTTTGTGTGTGTGTGTGTATTGTATATTAATAACTAGAAATTGTCAGGCACTTGATATGGGTCAAACATGGCAAATTGGCAGGCCACACTGCAACAGCACTGTAGGGTCTATAAATAAAGCGGCTTCAACTGAAGTTGAAACAGGTGCACGTTGCACTGGCAACATTAAGAGGCAAACGCTGAGGTAGAGGCAGAGGTAGGCAATGGCAAAGGCAAAAGCAAAGGCAAAGGCAAAGGCAAAGGCACACGCCAGCTAGTTGAAGCAAGTTAAAAGGGTGGGGTGAGGGTGGTGGGGGGAGTAAACGAAGACAAGATGGAGTGTGGCAATAAAGTTTGCTGTTTTATGTACTCGACGATGTTTTTGTTGATTTGCGTACATGTTGCAGCTTCTGGTATAAGAATTTTGTGTTGTTCTTTTTTTGTTTTTTTGTTTTCTTTTCTCTCTCTTTTGTATCAAAATGTGAAGTTTATTGCATAAGGTGGCTAGTTGGTAGATTTTAAAACTAGTCTCCACTTTAATGCATGACTCTTTGCACTTTGAACTTTTTACATTGGAAATTTTTGGTAGTTGTTTGCCATTTTTGCATGTGTCAGTATACAAAATTGCATTTTACACAAACATACACACACACACACACTGACACTAACAAACATGCACAAGACAAACACACGCACACATCAGAGCAAGTTAGAACAAATCTGCAGGCAGTCGTTGCTGGCACGTGGCATCAACTTTTCAATTTCTCACACAAATCCCCATTTCCAACACACACAGACACACACACACACACATATACTGACTTGGCATCTCTTTAGATACCCAAGCACCCATACACATGCCAGTTACTTGAACCGACAATGCAATCAACATAAATACAAATCCCAAAACTATTTTAATGCCTCGACTCAACTTGACTCAACCAGCAACCTGCAACCTGCAACCTGCAACCTGCAATCTGCAACCTGAGCATGCCAATGCAGTTGTTTTTCTTAAGGCCAAACACTGTAAACGTGGCTTTTAACTTATAGAACGAAAAGAAATAAAATTAACAAATAGGAATATGGAAAATGTTACTATAAGGTTGGGGGAAAACTAAATTAAAAGCACATCAAATGTAATTTTGGCTGCTAGCCAAGCCTGGGACAACCGAGCGTATGCGCAATTTAAATTTGAATTTACAGTGCATGCACACACATACATACAACGCTGTTTAAGCCCACTCATTTTGAGTTAGCTTAGCGGCTTGTGTGGGCCTCTTAACTGGTATTAAAAGCATACAAGTACAGAGCCTAGGGACAGGATTACAACTGCTGCCGTTACTGCTAATGCAAGCAGCAGTAAAGTCAACAATATCATTTTATAATTGCAACAATTATTTTAATAGCTCTTCTTAGTTGTTGCTGTTGTTGTATTATTATAATATATTATTATTATTACTATTATTATGATTGTGTACAGTCAGCAACATCCATTAATACTGTGTAAAACGTGCTCATATTCCTTTTCTATATAATTATTATATCATTTGTTTTTCTCAACTCTTTTCTCTCTCTTCTCGTTTCGCTTTTTCATATATTTTGCAACAGTTTCTATGGAAATTCAACTTTTATTTATTTATTCGTTATTCCTCTTAATTAATAAATTATTTTTATTATAATTACATGTACGTGCTGCTTAACCCCATTGAACATTTTCCAACCGTTTTTCATTAGAAATATAATTGAAATGCCAGCGTTACATTGTAAGCGATTGTTCTATTTCTTTTTATCAGTTATCCTTAAACCAAATGCTGTCCTTAAAATGGCTTAATTTACTTGCCAATTGTTTGTGCCAACAATAGAAATATTTAAGCCTTTTTCTATAGTTTTATTTATATGTAAAAATTGTCTCTTTTTCTCTTTTGTTTTAAGCTAAGAATATTTTTCGCACATTATTGTTTTCTTTTTCTCTATTAAATGGGGATTATAATCGATCGATTAATATGCAGTTAGCATAATATTTAAATTATTTAACATATTTTCTATTTTATTTGATTTATTTTAAATCCATTTCACAAGATTTTGGCACGTGTCAACAGCTTTACGCAACCTGATTTTGCACATTGTTGTTACAACTGTCTTTATAATCTGGCCAAAGAAAAGTTTATCCTTGCCTAGCCTTGCCCTTTAAGAACGTAAACAAACAAACAAACATATGCACACACACACACACACACACACACACACACATACACACACACACACATACACACACACTTACTAGTAGACATAAAGGGAGCGAGCACACTGTATACACAGTGGCGTATGCAAAAATGTTCTCTTAAAGTTTAAGTCTAAGCTACCACTGCTGCTCCTCTCTCTCTCTCTCTCTCCCTATCACTCTCTCTCTATCCTAATTTACATACTTCATTAGCATACAATGCTTAGCAGCAGCATTAGCAGACCCCCTTTTTGTGTACGCCACTGTGTCATAGCTCTGCTTACCGGTCAAGCCAAGAGCTTGTACAAACACACGCGCGCGTAAGTTGATCAACAAAGTGAATCTTAGCGACAACTCCATACTCTCTCTCTCGCTCTCCTCTTATCAATTGTTTGTGTACGCACATATATATATGTATGTGTATGTGTGTGTGTGTGTATTGCAAGTATTTGCAAGCAAATCTTTTGGAAAATAAATAAATATGCTGAAACAGTATTATTTGAACGTTAGAACGGCTGGCGGTTAATTGAAAATCGTTTCCTGACAATCTACTTATTGCCCAGATATGTATTAAATGTGAGAGAAGACATACATATGTATGTATGTGTATTGAAGTGAAAGCGTTGAACTTTGTGCTCTATAATAGCACACCCCCCTCCCGCATGACCCACTCATTTTATTACCCCTCTATGGTTGAGTGTATTGCCATTGCCCGTTGCTATCCATAAACCACATGCAGACACTTTGGTTCATTGACATTTTGGCAATTTGTTGCCATTAGCCGGCGGTTGGCTATGGCGTCGATGGCGTCGATGGCGTTGGCGGATCGCCGTTTGTGTCCTCATTTGAAAGCAAACAAATAAATATGGAAATTGTGGCACGCAGCATAATGAAAATGTAACTCAGTGGCAATAGCAACAGCAACAACAACAGCAACAACAACAGCAACAGCAACAGCAACAACAATGCCATTCAACCTACTCTTAGCAACCATATTTATGGTATGAGGCGCCACACAAAATTTGATTTCCTTTTCTAAATTTCATCTACATTAAAAAAAAAAAGTGGCACCTTCTCCATGCTGAAGCGCCTCCCCCCCCGCTGCTAACCCCCAAATTCTTTACAAATATAAATGGCAATTAAAAACATTTAACGCAATTGAGAATTAAATTTTGCTAAATTTGCTGTTTGTTTTTTTTTTCTCTCTTTTTAATCAATTTCGATTTTTGCCACTTTGCGCCTAATTGATAGCCATCAACATCAGCGGCAGCAGCCACATTTTTTGAGCCATGTTATTTGGCCATGTTACTTCGATGAGCATATGAATTTTTCTTCTTATTGTTGTTGTTGTTGTTGTTTTTCGCATAAATTTTCTTTCATTTTTCGCTTTTTTTTCTCTTTTTTTCACGCTTTTTGTTTGCCTGTCCATCTGTCTCTCTGTCTGTCTGTCTGTCTGTCTGTCAGTCTGGCTATCTGTCTGTATGTTTTGGTAATTTGTATTTGACTTTTTTATTGGTTTCAGTTGCGCATTTCCCATACCGAATTTCCTATTGTGTTTACATTTCGACCAACTTCACATTCACACAAAAACGCAAACACACACACACACACACACGTAGCATAGGCAGTTCTAAACATACACAAACACACACACATACACATGCATACATACATATTAAATGGCCAAAAGAAAACTCACATATAATCGCTGAAAATTGATTGGAGTCGTTTTTTGGGATAAGGTAGAAGTAGTCATAGATTTGACGTTTTTTTCCACGCCCACCAAAAACTTTGAATCATAAATTCTATTTTTCTTTTTGTTGTTTTTTGTTTTTTCTATGTTATTTTATTTTTTTTTGCTTTTTTTTTTCTGCCTTCATTTATTTTTAAACCAATTTCCAACGCTTCTTCGGCTCATAGTTTTTATATCAACTTTATTTTATTATTTATTTCGGTGTGTGTATGTGTGTGTGTGTGTGTGTGTGTGTGTGTGTAGCTGCTGCCATTTAATGTATGTATTTGCTTGTCAGGCTTTTAGAATTTATGTTATGTTTTCCACATACATTCCTTGGTTTGTCTGCTGCCGGTTTTCATTCGTTATATATTATATACACATATATATATAGCTATATATATATATATATATATATACATTTTTCCATTCGTTTGACTTGCCTTGTGTCGCCATGCACAATCAGTATAGCATTCAAGCATATACCAATTTTTCTACTTACCAACATTGCAAAAGCAGCCCAAACCAATCCTAGCCAATACCCCTACAAGTAACGGCCTAAATCCCATAGTCCATAGTCATAGTCCCAGACGCAGTAACAGTCGCAGTGGCATTGCCAGTGGTTAGTCCATGGCGCAACAGATTTCTCTTGCTTGCCTCCGCACGCATTTGACTTTCAAATGAAGGACAAATATTGAATGGTCGAGCCAAGCAACAAACAAACAACAGCAACAACAATGAACAACAGCAACAACAACAACAACAACAACAACAACAACAGCAACAAGAAAGTTGTCGACGTGGCAATTGGTAGAAGGCAGAAAGCATAATGTTGAGGGCGGACTATAAAAGTTTTACAGTAGAATTTTGTTTTGGATACTATATAGAGGTGTGTTATGTAGTATATATATATATATATATATATGTGTGTGTGTGTGTGTGTGTTTATTTTGTGCTTTTCTATCTCTTTATATCCTCACTTTAGCATCTCTGTCTAACATTTTATTTCAACTTTGTTCTTGTTTGAGGTTTTGAATATAAATTATGTGCGTAATTTGATTTTAAACTGCCTGTTGTATGTTACGGTCAGTATTCTTTGTGCTCTATTCCATTTTATATTTGAAAATTTGTCACTAATAGAACATAAAAACCAGACTAAGAGATAGACAGAGAGAGAGAGAGAGAGAGTGGGCGAGGGAGTGAATGGAAAAAGGTTAAAGCATTTGGTTAAGTGAAAAGTTTTTTTGTGTATTAAAACTTTTTTGTATGCAGTTGACAGACAATAAATAAAATTGAAATATTATTTTTAAGATTGGAAAAATACCCTAAAATCTGTACATATATATTCTCTATATATATTTATATATAATATGTGTAGAGTATTTAAGCTTCGGTTAGTTTTATCCTTGTACATTTGATTTCATTTGTATTATTCTATGCGTTTTTGTTTAAAACTTATATTATATATTGTTTTTTATTTTTTGAGTTGGTCTGTTTAGTTTTTATTTATGCGGCACAAATACATATATAAATACATACATATATATATATATATATATAATAATATATATATATATATATATATATATATATATATATATATATATATATATATATATATAAGTATGCATGGTTATATAGAGGGACTCAGACAAAGATCAAGAACTGATGTTTAGTGTAGGCAATTGCGTTAATGCCCCAGCCGCAACGGGCAGCAGTCAGGCATTATAAATAGATGGGGGGCAACAACAACGTCGCCACTTAAGCCAGCTCGAGGCAGCAACAAATTTTATCGACACGAGCCAACTGTCAGCCCCAAAAAGCAGAAGGCAGCCACTGTGGCAGGCAGCCAGTACGTTTGGCTGTTGCTTGGCTGGTTGGCTGGTTGGCTGGTTGGATGACTGGCTAAAGAGTGTGTGGCAAGTAGCAAGCAGCAAGCAGTCAGTAGCAAGCAGAAAAACATCATGCAAATCCCGTATGCGATGCATGCGATGGGCATAGCCAGCTCTAAGCATTGTCAGCCATGTTGAGCCCAATGGCAAAGTTTTTTAGCCCAAATAAGCGCAAAAATACGCACGCGACGCACTCTTTTAGTATCTGCATCTATAGATGTTGCTGCAATTGTATCTGTAAGATACGCAGCTAGCAATGCAAATAACTTGGCACACAGTCCAAGGAACAGTCCAACGGACGACGGTTGGACGACGTTGTGGCCATGCATGAGAAAAGATTCTAATGCATTTCACTTGTCTTGGATGCCGAGTTGAGTTGAGAGATGACTTCGGTTGCAATGGCATGGGACGGGTTAGGTTTTGAATTGGTATTGAGGTTGTGGTTGGGGTTGTGTCTAGGGTTGGGTGCTGTGTCTAGGGTTGGGGGTATGAGTTTTGGTCCGAGTTTCATAGACCGTTCTTGGTACTCGAATTCGTATTCGTGCAGTTAATATTTCGTTTTTGTTTTCGTATTTCTTTTCTTTTCGTTTTTTATTTTATTTCATTCTATTCTTCTTTTTTTTTTTGTATTATTTTGTGCCTTTATTTCTCTGTTTTGGTCATGTTTATTTAGGACTTGCTTGTGTTTTGCCTTTTCTTTGCTGCTGCATAAAAAATGCACAGCATTTGCCACTTCTTTTTTTTTGTGGTATTATTATTTTTGTGACTTTTCTCTCTCTCTGTCTCGCTCTCTCGGTCTTCATTTTGCCTACTGCTTGTAATTAATTGTTCTGGCCACAAAAAAGCAGCAAATCCTTTACTTTTTTTGGCTACATTGTTCAACTTGATTTGGTTTTTGTATTTTTTTTATTTATTCACTTGGTCAGCTTCATTTTTGCACCGCTGCTGCTCTCCTCTACACTCTACACTCTATTCTTGTTATGTTCTATTCTGTTTTGTTTTTGTTTTTGCTTTTGCTTTTGCTTTGGTCTGTTATGCTCTGATCTATACGAGATGCACATCAAACGACAAGGCGCATTTTTTGCGTACTTGAAAGCACTTTCGAAAATAGCGCCGTATTTAGGTTTTAGGTCGTTCTACCAAACGCATTCAATGCGCATCACTTTGACGTTTGCCAAGCTCTACAAAGTCCGCTATTGAATGCCCAGACAAACAAAAATACATACATACATATAAATCTATATAGATATATATATATATAAATAGTAAAGACAATCAGTCAGTCAGTTGGTCTGTTGGTCTCTGGTTTTGTTATATTCTATCTATCTACTATTGTATCTATATACATATACACATATAAACCAACATATATATGTATGTATGCGTGTGTGTGTGTGTGTTGCACAGTATACACAAATAGTAGAGGCAAGTCGCGGTGTCAACACAACTATTTCATATCCACTCACAAATATTTGCTACGTTGTGGCAATCGCCATTGCCATCAGCTAACAACAACGGTACAACTAAAAAAGCCCAGCCAAATCAAGCTGAACCATCTATCAATGATAGTGTGTGAGTGTGTGTGTGTCTATATGTATTTGTGTTCCACTCACACGGAAACTCATAAAAACAAAATGGCGTTACATGCATAGCTTAACGCTTTAAGTTCCCCCCCTGCTCCCCTTATGGGAGAGTGCAAACATCGCACAGAAATAATAATCAACCAGAAAATTGTTTTCCATTTAGATATTGCAACTAATTTGTGGTTTTTTTTTTGTTATACTCAAGCAGCTTTAAAACGTTTTCCTTTTAAACAAAAGCTTTAAGCTGAACTTATTTTTAAATGCATAAAAGCTCTGCTTGAGATTAATAAGTGCTTAAAAGTTATAATATTTTCATATAATTCTAAAGTTTGCAGCAACTTTTTCATGTTTTCAATTATGAGCTATTAGTTTAACATTACCAAAAAAAAAAGAGGTTTTATAAGCACATTAAGGCTTCTATATTAAAGAAGTAATTTAAAAGCTAACAGTTGTTTCAAATTAAACATTTTTTCACTTATTTTCTATAAAAGTTTTCACTTAAAGGTTTTATGTTTAAGCCTTCGGCTATCTATTTTAAACACAAATTTATTACACGATTAAATAGATTATAGCTAGTAATATTAGTTTTAGCTCTTTTGGCTTTAATTTAGCTGCTGCCGCAGCACTGTTTGCCGCATAAAAATCATTGCGACATTCTTGAAATCGTCAGCACAATTGAACACACCTGAGAAATCAATCAATCGATTTGCTCAACTGTAACACACCAGAGTGATACCAGAACACATATAAAAGACAGAGAGAGAGAGAGAGAGACAGGTAAACTGATAAACTGATAAAGTGAAAGAATGTTAGAATGAAAGATGCATAAACGAAGAGATGGCGATGAGTTTAACAATCAGCCGCAACATGTTGTCAACAAATTTGAACGCTTGATAATAATAAAAAAAAAACCTCTGACTAGCTGACTGCGCCAAAATAACCGCTGGCATTTTTATTTGATTTCTTTTATTGTTATTTTTTTTATATTTTTTATTTTCGTTTTTGTTGTTGTTGCTGTTGTTGTAAACGAAAAGTTTTCCGTGTATAGCTGGGCGTGAATGTTGAGGGCGTTGCTGGGTAGTTAGAGGGAGCGTTGTCAATTGTCAGGCAACTGTGGCACATGTAAATAACTTTAAAAACAAAACGAACAAAATAAAAGCAAAAAAAGAGGAAAAAGAAAAAAATACAACAAAACCAACAAAACAACAATAACACCAAACTCAAAACAATGACATGAAAATAAAAACATAGGAAAAGAGAAAAGCGTAAAGCGAAAAGCGACAAGCCTGTGGCTAAAAGTATTTTTCTCTTTTTCCCTTCTTTTTTTGTGTTTTGATTTCCCTTTGAGAAGATTTAAAAATTTAACTTTGAGCTTGTATTGTGATTCAACAGCTTGAAGGTGGTACAAGCATGGAATGTTTGATGTCAAACGAATTGAGAAGCAGTAAAGAAAATGCTAAAAAAAAGTAGGAGACTGTATGCAGAGAGGATGGGAAAAGAAGAAGTAATGCAAGATAAAGGCATATTCAGCGCCCGAAACATAACTGAAAATCTTGTCTTAAATGCCTTTGACAGTTCAGCCTTCAAAGCAAATGCAACGCGCCCTCATTTGATTTACTTCGTCCGGCAAAAAGCGTGGAAAATTTTCACGCACATACACCCACCCACACATACATAGACGAAGAGGAAGAGAGAGAGAGAGTGAGTAAAATGTAGAAGAACACGCACAATCCCGCATACCATATAAATATTTGAAGCACTGACAGTGGGTCAGTGGCATGAGATGGAAGAAATTGTACAAAGTGTGTTGGTTGGAAAAGGAGAAACTGGTGAGGGGTGGAGGGTAGAAATTAGAAGACATTAGTGGATGGAGATGCTGACAACTGTTGCCCATTTCCGTTTGGCCTTGTGTGCAATGACTTGCTGTGCAAAGTTCAAAGGGCAGCTACTGCCTTAGCTCCTGCTGTTGATTCTCAATGCTAGCTCCCTTCAGCGTCTTTGACTAACAAATCAGCTTAGATACTTATTTACAGTGCGTGAACAAGTTTTGTTACCAACTTTTACACTCACTCCACTCACATTACTCCCACAACCACATCGACATCGACTTCCACATTCACATCAACTCTCAATACCAACAACAAAGAAAAAAAAAAACCCATCCGACTTCATCCCATTTAAACAGACCGACTGACTGCCACCAAAAGTCAACACGAAGCAGCATAGCTTCTGTCCCAATGCTGTCGTCTATTTTTGGACAAGATTTGTTGCGTTCCATTTTCACATTTCGGAATGTTATGCGCACAAGAAAAGTTCTTACCTTTGACGTTGCCTTAAGGTAGCACAATATAATTATAGATATAATACATATATATATATTACACACACACACGCACATAATCATATATATATATATATATATATATATGTGTGTGTGTGTGTGTGTGTGTTTATGTGTACTATTTATCTATCTATAAGGAGGCAAGGCAAACGCTTGATGACTTTTACAGGCAACTTTTGAGTGGGCGCGGCGCCCACTGCTGCTTTTCCCCTTCTCCTGACTCATATGCTCTCTCTTTCTCTCTCTTTTTACTAGTTTTGCTATAAGAAATTTTCCTGTTTAAAAAAAAAAATCAAAAAGGTTTTCAATAAACTTTCTTGGGCTTAGTTTGAATAGCCAAAGAAGTTAACAAAAGATTTATCCAATTCTATTTTCAAATTTGTTGTTGCAGTTCTTAGCCAAGTTAGAGTTTTGTTTCTTAACTTTTGATCATACTAACGTTATTAAATATGGCACATATGTAACACATAGAATACAATTTTCAACATTTCCATAAAGTTAAATACTTTTTATTATAAGATATAACATAATATATTAAAGTATAATTTAAATATTATGTTAAACATATTATTTAAATAAAATATGAATTAAATTTAAATTGTTCACTTAAAATTTTTATTTGAATTTTATGCTAATTTTAAAGAAATATTTGCACTATTTAAAGGACTTAAACGATATAATAGATATTATTTGGCATTTAAATAAAAATTAGTACTTAAATGCATATATGTATATATATATATATGTGTGTGTGTACATAAATATATGTGTATTGTATTAGAATGAATATAATGAATATTATTTGCTGTCCACATGATGAATGAACACAAAGAAATAAATAGATCTTAAATGTTAATAAATTGCAAATGGAATAGACAACATGAGTTTTCCTATATATATATATATGTCTATATATATATATATATATATATATATTGAAATACTGATGATTAATGTTACTGCATATAACAAAGGCAAAGTGCGAGTTTAAAAAGAAAATAAAATAATAATAATAAGCATTCTAATACTTAGAATAATAACAATAATAGAATAATAAAAATAAGAACAAAAAGAAGAAGAAGGAGGAGGAGAAGAAGAAGAAGAAGAAGAAGAAGAAGAAGAAGAAGAAGAAGAAGAAGAAGAAGAGTAACAATTGGCAACTGTCGCAGAGACATCTATCATAATCTTTTTGGCCAAATGAGTCAGTAGAGTCAGTTGGCCATTCGGTAGATAATTTTTTGACAACTTTATGGCTCAGACTACAGAATATGTTATAAATGCTTTAATTATTATTTTTTTTATTTTTTTTATTGTTATTATTATTGAGTCTGTTTTCATTTTGGCATTCAAATTTACAGGTTTTTAATTAATTTCATTCCATTCAGATTTATCAACTTTTTGTGCCACTGACTGACAAACTGTCAACTGATTTTTCTATATTTTTGTTTTTGGTTTTCTTCAATTTCCATACAGCTTTCCCTCAATTTTCGCTATATCCAATTTGGGGCGTGGGCTTGCTTGACGTTGTACGATTTAATATTTTCTATCTTCTTTTTTTTTTGAATGTTTTAAATTTTTTTTTTATGCTCTTAATTTGCCTCATGTGTTAAATGGCGCTGCACTTTGGCTGCTGCCCGTCGCAGAGCTGTCAAATTTTCTAGCGTCATTTGCCACTTTTTTTTTGTTTGTTTATGTGTTTTTTTTCTTTTAGTTGTTTTTTGTTTATTTATTGCATTTTTGTATTGCAGACACTTTTTGTTTAAGACATGTTTCACATTTTTAGGAGCGCATCGTCGCATTTTAATTGAGTTTTTTATGTGATGTTTATAATTTATGTTTCGTTCATGGTTGGAATATTGTACTTTATTTTGGCTTAATAGAAAATTGGCTGATTTTAATGACTGCATTGATATTTTGCAGTCAAAAGTGTGCCAAAAAAAAAGAAAAGATTCAAAAATAAAGAATTAATATATATTTAAAAGAAAAGCACTTCAGAGAAAGTTTATAAAGAAATTTATTATTTAAACTGCTATAAACCAAAAATAATGTTTACTTAAAGCAATAATAACATTTTTCACATATGCAGAAATTATATTTAAAAAATTTTATATAAAGATGCAAAGTAACACGAATGAATTTCCTTTCGATTTTTTTTTTTGTTTTTGTTTTTATTATAATTCTATATACATATATAAATGTTTTTTGTGTTTATTATATTCCTGCTGAGACACAGTTGAAATATTACTTTAGCTATTGTGTTTTCTCTGTTCTTTACTTATTCCACTTTATAGTTTTGTGTGATTCCATTGTCAAAACATTAATTATAATACACCTAAATACAAAAAGAAAAAAAACTGCCAGACGGCGGCAGCTGCTTATTTTTGTCTTTTTTTTCCTTTTTCTTTTTATTGTACAAATGCTTAAATTTATTAATCATTATCAGCAGAAATGTTTCCCTCTGTTAAGTATTTACTTGTAGTTTTCATATATACATAATCTTTTCAGTATTTTAAATATATATATATATATATGTATATACATAATTTAACTATATATATATTGTTTAATGTATATATATATATCAACGATTTGCAGCAATATATGCCGGCCGGTATTTAGCGTTCAAATTTTGAGAAATTGGTTTATGAGGCCGGGGGTAAATTTTTCTCCTGTGGGCGTCTAGAGACAATCTCTTCACATTTAAAATAATCACATTGTCTTTCAAGGTTACGAAAGACTACTATTAACAAATAGTAGGAGCTATCCAGTTGTGCCTGCTCGACTATAAAATACCCTGAAACCAAACTAATTAAATATATCATTTATTAACAAAATTATATCTCATTTAGTTTTATCTGTTGGCATAACCCAATTTTTATACTCCTTAAAAACTATCTGTAATTATGCTTATAAAATATATTTCTATATGATCTTCAGAGGTTATTTATATGATCTTCCTTTTTGTTTTGTTTTTCCGCTTTTATTTTTCCACCTGTAGGCTACAAATAACAATAGGAATTGTCATGCCTAAGCCAAAGTCGGACTATATCATATAATTTTATAGTATTTATAGTTAAGACTTGATGCTTTTTGAGTATAAATTTTTATTTAATTTGATTTTTTCTTTATTTTTTTTATTTTTATTGTTTGTTTGTTGTTGTTTTTTTTTGATTCTATTTAATTTTTTTTTTTTTTTTTAGATATATTTTAATGACCCTCATTTTTGTCAGCGTAAAGTTGAAAGAGAAGAATAGGTATGAAAAGACAAAGCCAAAGGCAAAAAGTTGCCAAGAAAAATAGCATAAAAATTGCTACAAAATATTTCTAAATATTTGTATTTAGCGCAAGTTAAATAATCAGACAGATTATGCATACGTTATAAAAATAACAAAAGCAAAAAATAAAATAAAAATAAGAATAACAAAAAATTAAAAAAAAAAAGAAACACGTTTTCAAGCTGAGTGAAGTGTATAAAGAATAGCGACAGCAAAAAAAAAACAACAACAACAATAACAACAAATAGAAAAGCGCCGACAAAATGGCCAAAAATAACAACAAAAAAATATGGAAAACCACTGGCAAATATTTTAACGCCATCGTTGCACGGAACACTCCCCCACAGTCCCTCTTCCTTCTTTTATGTAAATTGTAAGCACTGTGTGTAATTTATTGGTATGTGTACTAGTAGTAGTAGTAGCAATAGTAGTGGAAGTAAGAGTAATAGTACTCGATGTATATGTAATAATCGAGGTAGTAGTAGAAGTAGTTGAAGTAATAGTAGAACAACTAATAGCAGTACTAATAGTAGAAGCAATAGTAGTAGTAATAGTAGTAATAGGAATAGTACTATTAGTAGTAGTAAAAAATATGGAATAGTAGTATCAGTAGTAATAGTAGTAGAAATAGGAGTAGAAATAGGAGTAGTAATAGTTGTAAAATTAATAGTAATAGTAATACTAATAGTAAAAGCAAAAAGTAGTAGTAGTAGTAGTAGTAGTAGTAGAAGTAGCAGTAGTAGTAACAGTAGTAGTAATAGTTGATTTAATAGTAGTAGAATAAGGAGTAGTAATAAGTGCAGTAATAGTAGAAATAATAGTAGTAGTAATAGTAATAGTATTATTAGTAGTAGTAGTCGTAGAATAAGTAATAGAAGTAGTAAATGAAATAGTAGTGCCAGTAGTAATAGTAGTAGAATTAGGAGTAGTTATATTATTAGTAATAGTAATAGTAGTAATTGTAGAAGCAATAGTAGTAGTAACACTAGTACAAATAGTACTACTACTAATAGTATTGGTAAGAGTACTTGAGGTAGCAAAGACAACAACCAAAACAGAATCACCTGTAGTTAATCAGCAGTGCACAATTTATTATAATGCATATAAGTCGGAACTTGCAACGTTTTCCAACTGCATTCAATGCTTCGTTGTAAGATTTTATATTATACACAAATGCCTTAGATACATAAATAAACATTCTTTATTCTTTTGGTTACATTGTTGCAATTTTGTCTTATATAAATATATGTGTGTATGTGTGTGTATGTGTTTGTGAATTGCAACCAAGCGTTGAGTGGCGCTGATCGCTTGATGGCTTGCCTACTCATCTATTACGCTGCATACACTTAAATTGGCTAAATGTGCAGCCATTTCTGTTGTGGATTAAGGCTTAAATCAAATTTATACATAAATACCCTTTAGATTTCAAGTCTATACAAATATTAACAGTTTAAGACAACACAATGTATATTTTGACTCTGCAGTTTTGGTGTGGTAAAAAGTTTGTGGCGTTTTTCGCAATAGTAGTGGAAGTTGCATTATGAACCGCTTGTTCAATCACTTAAAAAGCTAATGAAATAATTTAAAAAGTTACAAAAAACTGGTTAATTATTAGTGTTAATATTGATAGAAAACTAACAGTTGACCACAAGATGATTTTAAGTCATTTAAACCAAATTGGATATAAAAGTGGAAACGATTTATAAAAAATCAATTGGGCTTAAAAGAAGCACAACTTAATTCAGTTTTTTTTAGCCAAAAACTACAGTAGCTTTTTTAACTTGTATATACTTAATACATTTTCTTTACTAACAATTCATATTTGGTTTAAATTATGTTAATAACTTTATAGAATTATCATTAATTGCGTTGAATTTTACTAAACAAACGCCACGAACTTTTGACTCCACCCATTTTACTATACTATATATGTTATATTAGGCAAGCGATTTACTCGTTGCTTTGAATTAAATACTCATTTTTCGTTTTATTTCTATTTAAGAGAAATTATATTACTTTCTTTATTAAATTTCATTGTCAATGTAGAGATTGCTGAAACTAATACATAAAACTGGAAAGAGAGTAAATAAATGCGAACCGAATGCGAGCATTCAAGTGCTTTTCTGCTCAGTTATTAGTCCCACTGAAGTATCCTCTTTCTTTCTCTGTGCACTTTCTCAATTCCCTATCTCTGCTTTCCATCTCTGTGCAGCACTCAAGACGAGCTTCAACTTGAGAATTCAAAGCACTACTTTGACCATTGCTAGTCATTCTCTTAACTTAATTGGATAAAATAGACTATTGGTTGGCTAATAGACATTTAATATTTAACTATTTAAATATTTTATATAATATTTTTAAATTTTAAACAAAGGGTGCCTAATATTCGTATATATATATATGCTTAAGTCTTTTAACTCGTGTGCTCATTATGCATAAAATTGCAATGTTAAAAGCTCAAATTGTTTGCATTAAAATCTCATCTAATTAATTGAATTAAGTCGAAAATTGTCATGGAAAACATGCGTCCAAGGCTGCTATTCCATGCCCCTTGTTCATCTCTTTTTACTCTGCATCCTAGTAGATGTCTTTTAAAACCCTCCCAAAAATAGATAAACCCACGCCTCGTATATGACAAACACTTCCTGTCCTCTCCACCCTCACACACACAGACACACTCATGTCTTAGCCCCCACCTGTCTGGGTTTTGGTGGTTCTTGTTGTTCTTCTTGGGGCTGTTGTTGTTGTTGTTCTGTACATTTTGGCAAGAGATTATTTTTTTTTCTTTTTTGCTCGCCTGCATTCACGGGGCCACTTAATTACTTTGGCATTTGTCACAGTTTTGGCCGCATAGTTGGCGGCTCTTAGGAACCCCTGTGGCTTCATGTGTTCGGCTTTTTTTCAAAATATTGAAATTATTCTAAAACTGATGTGTGTGCCTCTGTGTGTGTGTGTGTGTGTGTGTGTGTGTGTGTGAGTTATATTCTTTTGGCTAAATATGACATACACTTATACATACAAACATACACAGCAAGAGAGATAAACAAAGCGGGATTGTGCTCTGTTCCACTTAAGACTAATTGTTTGACGAACCACGCCCACTACCATCATATCCGTCACACCCAATCCCCTCCCTGTGTGCTGCGTGTAAAGGAAGCAGATGAAGAGGCAGCGACAAGGAACGAAAATGTATGACAAATTTCCGTTGGCTAATGTGCCTGCTGATGCTGCTGCTGCTGCTGTTGCGGCTGCTGCAACTGATGATAAAGCAACAGCAGCGGCAGCAGCGACAGTCACCAGAAAATGTGACGTGTAAAGACAAAATGAATCCCAAGAAAGGAGCGTAAAGGAAGAAGAATAAACTAGAAATTGATTTTAAATGTTGTTGTTGTTGCTGCTGTTGTTGCTGCTGTTGTTGTAATGCTGATGATGGCCAGGACATTAGTTTTATAGCGTTTCTTGGCAACAATCGTAAAGTATTCATCGCATAAATAAATCATTTTTAAAATGTTTTTTTCCCCGTTTTTCCTTTTGCTTTTCGTATTATTATTCGTATGAGTATTATAATTTAAATTTTATTTTGTTGTTTCATTTCATTTTGTTTTCGCTTTTTTTTTTACTTTTTTCTTTTTGTGTATATGTTGGGGGTGTTTCATCAAATATATATTTATGTATGCACATGTATAGAAATTTTTGTACTGTTCTTGTATTGCGGGCGGCGTCTCACATACGCCCCGTTGTACGCGCGGGTTCTTGTCTCTTCATGTTGTGTGCAATTAATAAATTTAATTAAGAAATAACGTGCGCTGCCGCAATCGTCGCGCTTTCAAGTGTGAAAATTATGAAAATCTTTACATTTTCATTACATTTACGTATATTCATATAAGTATTAAACGAAATTTGCCATGCAAATTTTGCAAGCAAACAACTAACGGAATTAGCGCAAAGAATCATTTTCAACCAAACCTCCCCCCTCCCCCCTTGCCAACATAAAAAAATCATAAATCAGCTAAGCTTCAGGCCAACTTGTACACTGTTTTTCAATAGCGTTTTTTTTTTTATATTTTATTTAATTAAATCTGGCGTGGAATGCAACAGATTCGCTGCATTTAAGTTGGTCTACTATCTACTATATGCAACTTACCACCAAATATTGCAAGCATTCTTCTTCTTCTTTTTTTTTTGGGTGGGGGGGGGGATGTTCAATGTTGAACCAATCAAATGGCGCCCAAATTGAAGGCCACCTCAACGAATCCTGAACGCAATTGAATCGCATCTTTGTAAATTCAATATAAATAATTTAAATTGAATTTAATGTAATTCCATTCGTACAAAATTCTCGTCGACCGTGAGGTGCATAAATTCAATTGAATTGACCCACACGGGCGGTGGTTTTAGTTCTACAATATATATGTGTATATGTATGTGTATGTGTGTGGGTGTATATAGTCATATGGGTATGCTATGTCTAGCTTGTGTGGGTGTTGCTCTCGTTGTTGTTCCTGTTATTCTTGTTGTTGTATCAATGGTGTGTTGGCTGCCAAGAAACGAGCGACCACAACTGCAGTTTTGTTGTACTTTGTTTGTAGTTTTTACTCTGGTCATAAAGTTTATACATCTATATATATATACATATATATATATATATTCATGTGTGTGTGTGTAAGGGTGTATACGCTTTTCTATGTTGGTGACGTGCGGTTGCGGCGAAAACTGCGGCTGCCTTTGCCGGTTACAAGATTGGCATAAAAGTAGACAGAAATTGTATGCTCATAGCAACTGCTGCTTGTTGCTACATGCTGCACGCTGCATGCTGCATGCTGCATGCTGCATAGTTGCAAAGTCCTTTTGCAAACCTTTGCAATTCTGAAGAAGATTCAAGTAGAGTTTTGACTATCTGTATAGTTGCTTAGCTAGCTGCTATTTAAGGACATGCAACGAGCTTGTTGCACCATTCAAAAGTGCTCGATCATTGGGGAAAACCCACAACAAATACTATTAACAATGCAATTGTGCAAATAGTTGTGGCTATGCAATCTCGGCTCAAAGGGAAAATGGCAAACAAAAAAAAAAACAACATAAAAGTACAATACAAATACAGTTAAACAAATATATATATGTGTGTGTATATATGTATATAGAGAATAAATCGAAATGAGTTTAAATTCAGAAAATATATTTAAGAGACTTTTAAACATATAAAACGAAGCACTTTAATTGCTTTAATCCTTGCATACAGCAAGTCCTTTGATTCTTGCATTGAAGCTTTAAATTGCAGTAGCTTAAACCACATTTAAAATGTGTTTGTTCTGCATTAAAGTCAAAGGTCAACTCAGGCATATTATGCAGCCTTACTGCAGGATATATTGTTTTGTCTTTAAATTCAAATTTAATTTTAATCCTTTTTAAACTCTTTCTTCTTTTGCATTAAATACGTAATCGTTGCTCAAGGATTATTTGTCTCTCTTTAAAACTGACAGCAATCAAAACCTTTGCAAACTGATTTTCAATATTTACAACATTCTTTGGTCTATGCAAAGGAAATCCTTGTACATTATCTATTATCCTTAGCATCAATTTATCCAAATGCGTATCTAACTATTCATAAATGTCAGTGTCTATTCGTTGAGTTAAGCAAATCCTTTGCCGCTTTCCAACTGCTTTTCAATCTGCAACTGTCCATTGTTGCAACTATATAATCCTAAACAACAGTTGAGTCCTTTGAATACATTTTTACACTTTTCTTTTTTACAGTTTTCATATTTTGTTTTATTATTATTATTAACATCATTATTATCATCATTATTATCATCATCATCATCATTATTATTATTTGCATTTCTTTTTGTTTTATGATTATAATTTTCAATTTGCATTTGAGTCATCGCAAAATTATTGCGAAACTATGCGCGCTGAATTTTTGGTAGCTATTTTTGTTGTTGTTGTTGTTGTTGTTATTGTTGTTGTTGTTGTCGTCGTCGTCGTTGTTTGTTGTTGTCGTTGTTGTTGTTCTTATAGTTGTTGCGGCTGCCATTTGGCATGCTCTCTGAGTGCCCAATAATATTTGCAATTATTTATTTCAATTTGCCAGCGTCGTGCACGACGTCGACAGCGATAGCAACAGCGACGTCAACGTCAACGTCAACGTCAACGTCAGCGTCAGCGTAGACGTTAGCGTTAATGTTCACGTTAGCGTTAATGTTAACATAGAGACCGAGAAGCGACGTCGCAGTCAAGAGCTCAGTTATTGCCAAACCGTCGAAATATGCGCTATGAATAATATTCCCAATGCCCACCGCATCTGCTCACCCAACAATATATATATATATATATATATATATATATATATATATATTATATCAGCCGACCCCTAAAATATACACACATACAAACATACACATATATATGTATATATTGGATCCGTTGGCAACCGAATCGATGCTCAAAACGTGCGAAAAACTTTTATGTTCTAAAGATTTTTGTAACTTTGAACTTTTGAGAGCTGCAATATGCCGCCTTGGACAGGTTGATGGTTAGAAGTAGAGATTGTGTTGAATCAGGGGGGGGGGGGGGAAGGGGATGATATTGCATATGCGCCTAAAGCGGGTGGTATTGTTGTTTATAAAGACGATGATGAGCATGATACTAATGTTGATAATGATGATGTTGTTCAGAGTGCTGCTGTAGGATGGTTGCTGCAGCATTGTTAGTACCTTTAGCATTGGCCAACGACATGACGACGTACTATTCATACTATTCAAAATATATTCATACTATACTCATATTCAACAGCACACACACACACTCACGCACAGACGCTCAACATTTGCTGGCAATTAATAAATTTTGTAGATTTTGGTCCGCTTGCTGCAGCGCTTCTTTTGTAATGTTTATGAATGAAATGAAATTTTCATCTCAATTGGTGTCCAATAAATTGCAATCACACTCTGGCGCACGCTAATTAATTTGTAGATCAAAATTATGATTAGCGACATGTTTGCAGCTGCTGCTGCTTTCGCTACGCAATGGCAACATAGGCAACAGCAGCAACAACAGCAGCAACAACAGCGACCAGCAACAGCCTTGGGGAGTGCGTTGACCAATCGACCAGTTGGCCAATTGGGCAATCGACAAACTGACACAAGCAACAAATTGACCAAACGTCATACAATGTACAAGCAACAACGACAACAACAACAACAACAACAACGATAGAACATGGCGTATGCGTAATGTGGGCGCCTAATTAGTTGACATACGATTGCGCCTCTTGTGACTGTTGCTGCTGCTGCTGCCGTTGCTATTGCTATTATTGCTGCTATTTAATAATGCGCTTTTGTTTATATATATATATATATATATATATATATATATATATATATATTGCTGTTATATTATTATTATTCTAATTCTATATGAATTCTGCCTCTAATCACACTTTCTCTTCTCTCTTTACAGGTAAGTTCTGTGACCGTTTGGATTATGTTGCTCACTCTTCATTTGTTCCAACAAATCTATGCAGGCAATTATAGTTATTTAATCTTACAATTACAACTCGTAAGTGTGTGTGTGTGTGTGTGTGTGTGTGTGTCTGTGTGTCTAACCAGATGTTAATATAAGGGAAATGCAAAACATTTCAAGGCAATTTAAGCCATAAACTAAATTATACTAAAATTCGTGTTTCAATAATTGTTTTCAAATCCATTCCAATTTGAGTAACAAGTAATAAATGTTAGAGAGAGAGAGAGAGAGGGTTTAGTTATAATACTTATAACAAGATTATATATGTTAGATTTTTAGTGTATATCCTGTGGCAAGGATATGCTAAACCATTATGTTTTCAAAGGACCAACAAGCTTGACCATTGCTGTCAAATTTGTGCAAAGGAAATGCAAATTAAAATGTTGTTGTTGGCCTGACCGAAGGTTATAGTTGTTATCGTTATCGTTATTGATGTTGTTGTTGTTGTTGTTGTTGCTATTATTCTCTTGCTGGCGTCTGGAAAGGCGCGTCAACGTCGACGTCATTAGGCACACAAATTATTTAGCTGTTTTATGCCGTGTTGTTTGTTTGTTTGTTTGTCTTACAAACGCGCACAATACAATCAAAACGTTGGCACACACGCACACACACACACACACACACACACACACACACCACACACATATATATATATATACACACAGTAAGTGAAAAAAAATGAGAGAGAAAAAGAAAAGAAAGGGAGAAAACAGAGAGAGGCATATAAGTTTGAGTAAGTGGAGGAAAGCCGATCAACAAACGTTTCTCCTGCCTTTGACTAAATAAATAATTCAGTATTTAATGTGCGTGTGTGCTGTTATGTATTTATAGGTGTATGTGCGTGTCTGTGTCTGTATGTGTATGTGTGTCTGTGTCTGTATGTGTGTGTGTGTGTGTATTGGCAAGCGTATGTATATGTCAGTGTTTCTTAATTTCAATGTTTCATGCATAATTAAGCATTTTTGCAATTAGATGTATGTGCGTGTAGGCACCTTAACCACACACCAACCAACAACCAGCAACCAACAACAACAACAACCATCAACAACAACAACCAACAACAACAAGCAACAACAAGCAACAACAACGAGCAACCAACAAGCATCAACCATCAAACATCAACCGTCAACCATCAACCATCAACCATCAACCAGACAAAAATAAATAAACCTCAGGCCTAACTAAATTTTCCTTTTACATTTTGTTTTTTTTTTCGACCAAAACTAAAGCAAAACATATTTATTTATTTATTATGTTGGAATTTCATATATAAAGTTACATATTAAAGATTAACTTCGAGGCAAAAGAAAAAAAAAAAACTTTAGTTATTAATAAGTTAAACAATAATTTATATGCTTAGTTCAATCGTTAATCCATTGTACTTTAGTGTTAAAGTATGACTAACTTAGAAATCTGCTTAAACATATTATTTACTGACAGATTTGTTAGAGCTAACAGTTTATTAGAGACTTTAATTACTTCAATACAAGCATCGACTGTCTACATATTAAAAGCTTAACCCTTACGTGGGCCACTGCCTTGACACTTGCTGCCGTCGCACAGCGCCTAAAGAAAAGCTGCTGGCATGCACAGGGGTTAAAGTAGATGAGATAGTCGAAAGTTTTTACTGATTCTTGAAATTTTTTGACGGTGAGTAAAGTTGAATGCTTACAAGGATGATTTGACTGACTAATCAGACATACTATATTACAGCATAGTATATTAGATGAGGTATACTGGGATGTGGAAGAGGTTCGACTGAGGTTATTACCTTCAATTTCAATTATAGTATATTGCATTATAATATAATAATAATTAAGACAACTTATTTATTATATGCGTTGTTTAATAATTTAGTTGAAATATATATATAGCTGTGGCATACATTATACTATATATATATATATATATATATATATATAGATAATAAAGAGCACTGATACTGTCATATGGCCGAATTCTGTTCAAGTTTTATCTGCTGATTTAAAGCTCTTATATAAATTGTGTTCTAGATTTGATTTAAAAATATTTTTCGAATAATGTATATAGAACGTCATTGCTTGGAATTTTATATAGATATATAGATTATATATAGACTATATAAATATATAATCATAGTTCTAGGCCAATCTAAAAAGTCTTTGGCCAGCGACTAATTACTCGACTCGTAATACTGTGCACTATGATTATATATATAGTCTATATATAATCTATATATCTATATAAAATTCCAAGCAATGACGTTCTATATACATTATTCGAAAAATATTTTTAAATCAAATCTAGAACACAATTTATATAAGAGCTTTAAATCAGCAGATAAAACTTGAACAGAATTCGGCCATATGACAGTATCAGTGCTCTTTATTATCTATATATATATATATATATATATATATAGTATAATGTATGCCACAGCTATATATATATTTCAACTAAGAAATTATTAAAACAACGCATATAATAAATAAGTTGTCTTAATTATTATTATATTATAATGCAATATACTATAATTGAAATTGAAGGTAATAACCTCAGTCGAACCTCTTCCACATCCCAGTATACCTCATCTAATATACTATGCTGTAATATAGTATGTCTGATTAGTCAGTCAAATCATCCTTGTAAGCATTCAACTTTACTCACCGTCAAAAAATTTCAAGAATCAGTAAAAACTTTCGACTATCTCATCTACTTTAACCCCTGTGCATGCCAGCAGCTTTTCTTTAGGCGCTGTGCGACGGCAGCAAGTGTCAAGGCAGTGGCCCACGTAAGGGTTAAGCTTTTAATATGTAGACAGTCGATGCTTGTATTGAAGTAATTAAAGTCTCTAATAAACTGTTAGCTCTAACAAATCTGTCAGTAAATAATATGTTTAAGCAGATTTCTAAGTTAGTCATACTTTAACACTAAAGTACAATGGATTAACGATTGAACTAAGCATATAAATTATTGTTTAACTTATTAATAACTAAAGTTTTTTTTTTTTTTCTTTTGCCTCGAAGTTAATCTTTAATATGCTACGCCGCGTTGCCGTCGTGTGATAAAAACATATAAACAAAATATTTAGCCCTGAATTGTTTGCCAAAAAAACAAAAAACAACAAAAATAAAAAAGAGAGGAGAAAAACAAAATTTCATTCTATGTGCTGTTGTGCGTGTGTGTGTGTGTGTGTGTGTGTATGTCTTGTTTGTTGTTGTTGTTGTTGTTGTCGTTGTTGCTTGTACATTGTATGACGTTTGGTCAATTTGTTGCTTGTGTCAGTTTGTCGATTGCCCAATTGGCCAACTGGTCGATTGGTCAACGCACTCCCCAAGGCTGTTGCTGGTCGCTGTTGTTGCTGCTGTTGTTGCTGCTGTTGCCTATGTTGCCATTGCGTAGCGAAAGCAGCAGCAGCTGCAAACATGTCGCTAATCATAATTTTGATCTACAAATTAATTAGCGTGCGCCAGAGTGTGATTGCAATTTATTGGACACCAATTGAGATGAAAATTTCATTTCATTCATAAACATTACAAAAGAAGCGCTGCAGCAAGCGGACCAAAATCTACAAAATTTATTAATTGCCAGCAAATGTTGAGCGTCTGTGTGTGTGTGTGTGTGTGTGCTGTTGAATATGAGTATAGTATGAATATATTTTGAATAGTATGAATAGTACGTCGTCATGTCGTTGGCCAATGCTAAAGGTAATAACAATGCTGCAGCAACCATCCTACAGCAGCACTCTGAACAACATCATCATTATCAACATTAGTATCATGCTCATCATCGTCTTTATAAACAACAATACCACCCGCTTTAGGCGCATATGCAATACATCCCCTTCCCCTGATTCAACACAATCTCTACTTCTAACCATCAACCTGTCCAAGGCGGCATATTGCAGCTCTCAAAAGTTCAAAGTTACAAAAATCTTTAGAACATAAAAGTTTTTCGCACGTTTTGAGCATCGATTCGGTTGCCAACGGATCCAATATATACATATATATGTGTATGTTTGTATGTGTGTATATTTTAGGGGTCGGCTGATATAATATATATATATATATATATATATATATATATATATATATTGTTGGGTGAGCAGATGCGGTGGGCATTGGGAATATTATTCATAGCGCATATTTCGACGGTTTGGCAATAACTGAGCTCTTGACTGCGACGTCGCTTCTCGGTCTCTATGTTAACATTAACGCTAACGTGAACATTAACGCTAACGTCTACGCTGACGCTGACGTTGACGTTGACGTTGACGTTGACGTCGCTGTTGCTATCGCTGTCGACGTCGTGCACGACGCTGGCAAATTGAAATAAATAATTGCAAATATTATTGGGCACTCAGAGAGCATGCCAAATGGCAGCCGCAACAACTATAAGAACAACAACAACGACAACAACAAACAACGACGACACACAACAACAACAACAAAACAACAACAACAACAACAACAAAAATAGCTACCAAAAATTCAGCGCGCATAGTTTCGCAATAATTTTGCGATGACTCAAATGCAAATTGAAAATTATAATCATAAAACAAAAAGAAATGCAAATAATAATAATGATGATGATGATGATAATAATGATGATAATAATGATGTTAATAATAATAATAAAACAAAATATGAAAACTGTAAAAAAGAAAAGTGTAAAAATGTATTCAAAGGACTCAACTGTTGTTTAGGATTATATAGTTGCAACAATGGACAGTTGCAGATTGAAAAGCAGTTGGAAAGCGGCAAAGGATTTGCTTAACTAACAACGAATAGACACTGACACTTATGAATAGTTAGATACGCATTTGGATAAATTGATGCTAAGGATAATAGATAATGTACAAGGATTTCCTTTGCATAGACCAAAGAATGTTGTAAATATTGAAAATCAGTTTGCAAAGGTTTTGATTGCTGTCAATTTTAAAGAGAGACAAATAATCCTTGAGCAACGATTACGTATTTAATGCAAAAGGAGAAAGAGTTTAAAAAGGATTAAAATTAAATTTGAATTTAAAGACAAAACAATATATCCTGCAGTAAGGCTGCATAATATGCCTGAGTTGACCTTTGACTTTAATGCAGAACAAACACATTTTAAATGTGGTTTAAGCTACTGCAATTTAAAGCTTCAATGCAAGAATCAAAGGACTTGCTGTATGCAAGGATTAAAGCAATTAAAGTGCTTCGTTTTAGATGTTTAAAAGTCTCTGTAAATATATTTTCTGAATTTAAACTCATTTCGATTTATTCTCTATATACATATATACACACACATATATATATTTGTTTAACTGTATTTGTATTGTACTTTTATGTTGTTTTTTTTTTTGTTTGCCATTTTCCCTTTGAGCCGAGATTGCATAGCCACAACTATTTGCACAATTGCATTGTTAATAGTATTTGTTGTGGGTTTTCCCCAATGATCGAGCACTTTTGAATGGTGCAACAAGCTCGTTGCATGTCCTTAAATAGCAGCTAGCTAAGCAACTATACAGATAGTCAAAACTCTACTTGAATCTTCTTCAGAATTGCAAAGGTTTGCAAAAGGACTTTGCAACTATGCAGCATGCAGCATGCAGCATGCAGCGTGCAGCATGTAGCAACAAGCAGCAGTTGCTATGAGCATACAATTTCTGTCTACTTTTATGCCAATCTTGTAACCGGCAAAGGCAGCCGCAGTTTTCGCCGCAACCGCACGTCACCAACATAGAAAAGCGTATACACCCTTACACACACACACATGAATATATATATATATATGTATATATATATAGATGTATAAACTTTATGACCAGAGTAAAAACTACAAACAAAGTACAACAAAACTGCAGTTGTGGTCGCTCGTTTCTTGGCAGCCAACACACCATTGATACAACAACAAGAATAACAGGAACAACAACGAGAGCAACACCCACACAAGCTAGACATAGCATACCCATATGACTATATACACCCACACACATACACATACACATACACACATATCTTGTAGAACTAAAACCACCGCCCGTGTGGTGCATCAATTCAATTGAATTTATGCACCTCACGGTCGACGAGAATTTTGTACGAATGGAATTACATTAAATTCAATTTAAATTATTTATATTGAATTTACAAAGATGCGATTCAATTGCGTTCAGGATTCGTTGAGGTGGCCTTCAATTTGGGCGCCATTTGATTGGTTCAACATTGAACATCCCCCCCCCCACCCAAAAAAAAAAAGAAGAAGAAGAATGCTTGCAATATTTGGTGGTAAGTTGCATATAGTAGATAGTAGACCAACTTAAATGCAGCGAATCTGTTGCATTCCACGCCAGATTTAATTAAATAAAATATAAAAAAAAAAACGCTATTGAAAAACAGTGTACAAGTTGGCCTGAAGCTTAGCTGATTTATGATTTTTTTATGTTGGCAAGGGGGGAGGGGGGAGGTTTGGTTGAAAATGATTCTTTGCGCTAATTCCGTTAGTTGTTTGCTTGCAAAATTTGCATGGCAAATTTCGTTTAATACTTATATGAATATACGTAAATGTAATGAAAATGTAAAGATTTTCATAATTTTCACACTTGAAAGCGCGACGATTGCGGCAGCGCACGTTATTTCTTAATTAAATTTATTAATTGCACACAACATGAAGAGACAAGAACCCGCGCGTACAACGGGGCGTATGTGAGACGCCGCCCGCAATACAAGAACAGTACAAAAATTTCTATACATGTGCATACATAAATATATATTTGACTGAAACACCCCCAACATATACACAAAAAGAAAAAAGTAAAAAAAAAAGCGAAAACAAACTGAAATGAAGCAACAAAATAAAATTTAAATTATAATACTCATAGCGAATAATAATACGAAAAGCAAAAAGGAAAAACGGGGAAAAAAACATTTTAAAAATGATTTATTTATGCGATGTATACTTTACGATTGTTGCCAAGAAACGCTATAAAACTAATGTCCTGGCCATCATCAGCATTACAACAACAGCAGCAACAACAGCAGCAACAACAACAACATTTAAAATCAATTTCTAGTTTATTCTTCTTCCTTTACGCTCCTTTCTTGGGATTCATTTTGTCTTTACACGTCACATTTTCTGGTGACTGTCGCTGCTGCCGCTGCTGTTGCTTTATCATCAGTTGCAGCAGCCGCAACAGCAGCAGCAGCAGCATCAACAGGCACATTAGCCAACGGAAATTTGTCATACATTTTCGTTCCTTGTCGCTGCCTCTTCATCTGCTTCCTTTACACGCAGCACACAGGGAGGGGATTGGGTGTGACGGATATGATGGTAGTGGGCGTGGTTCTACTTCAGTGGGACTAATAACTGAGCAGAAAAGCACTTGAATGCTCGCATTCGGTTCGCATTTATTTACTCTCTTTCCAGTTTTATGTATTAGTTTCAGCAATCTCTACATTGACAATGAAATTTAATAAAGAAAGTAATATAATTTCTCTTAAATAGAAATAAAACGAAAAATGAGTATTTAATTCAAAGCAACGAGTAAATCGCTTGCCTAATATAACATATATAGTATAGTAAAATGGGTGGAGTCAAAAGTTCGTGGCGTTTGTTTAGTAAAATTCAACGCAATTAATGATAATTCTATAAAGTTATTAACATAATTTAAACCAAATATGAATTGTTAGTAAAGAAAATGTATTAAGTATATACAAGTTAAAAAAGCTACTGTAGTTTTTGGCTAAAAAAAACTGAATTAAGTTGTGCTTCTTTTAAGCCCAATTGATTTTTTATAAATCGTTTCCACTTTTATATCCAATTTGGTTTAAATGACTTAAAATCATCTTGTGGTCAACTGTTAGTTTTCTCA
>JBAMBS010001534.1:0-10092 GCA_037044455.1 Zygothrica quintamaculata
AACTATTCATGATTATACTTCAATTCACATGTAGAATAGAGCGCTAATTATTGGATATGTATATATTAAACGAATATCAAAATTATAATTTAAAAAAGTTATATTATTCAATAAATATTTTACACTTCGGATATTTTATATATAGAAATTTACATTAAAACTGCGAATAAAGCGCTTAAATTTATAGAGTAGAGTCGAGTTATTGATTTATTATCCATTATGGGGAAGGATAGATTAAAATATCCTGTTGATGCTAATTAAAAAAATAACAATTATCATCATAAGTAAGAGGTTATTAAAGTCCTTGTACGGAGCTGAATTGCATAAATTTTTGGAGCAGTTGCAAAGGGTTTTGTCCTCTGCTCGATTACATCCTTTTTTAGCATCCGGTGCACCGCAGCCTCTTTGCACCAGTTTCGTTTTGTTTTTGTTATTCAAAACAAGCACAGATTTCTCACACATTCTTGATTCTGTGCAATTCACTTTGGTTACCTTGCGCATATTTAAGCAATCAAAATTTTGCAACTTGCTTGTAAGAACATCCTCACAGCTGTAGCACTTTAATACCTCAGCAGACACAATTGTAATTGCTGTGCAGCACACGAACAATTTCAACGCAGTATATAACATTATAATAGTATACAGTATTATTATATATACTATTGATTTAACAGTATACCATATGGAGCACGAGTTTACTCCAGAAAGTCACAATATAAACTAATTAGTTGTCGTTACAGTAAAACATATTACGATTACATTAAATACATATTTCTTGCATTGGTAAACATTTATTGTTTGCGGTTTATTTGTTTTTATTTATAAACATTTTGTAATCACTTTGTTATTAGCTCGTGATTTAAGACTTTATATATAATAAATATTTATACTTATTTATACTATAGTTAATACAGTTTCATATCAAAATAGAAACTTTTATCAAATAAAACTTTTGGCAATTCTAAACGAAATATCTAAGTTTTCCTTTTGATTTTGTTAAATAACAATGGCAAACAATATTTTAAAAATATATATAATATATATATATTTTAAAAATATATATAATATATGTGCATAAGAATATCAACATGTTACTAAGGCTTCTCTTTGATCTCTTATCAAAGAAACCAACTTGAACTTTTGTTTTACTTAACAAGGAACATCTCAAGGATTCGTCTCAGTTTTTCAATTTTCTTTATAAGAAACTAGATATAAAATATATAAAAATTATATTAAAATATATCTTCATTAAAATTTACTATTTTGATAACTATCTTATATTGCTGCAAGTCACATTTGTATCAGTTTCAATATCTTCTAAACATTCATGCATATTCAAGAACATTCACTAATATTCATATATTGAGTATATTTCTATTTATATTATATTTGTTTACTGTATTCATAGTAAGTATTAATTAACAGGTCTCATAATCTTTTTAAAGTAAATTAATGATACAACGAGCTGTTTAGAATATCGTATAGAGTAGTATATATTAATTAGTTCTGGTTTCTAAAGCTGCTTTAAATAACTTCCCTGTGATTATAATATACAGTTAACATAGTTATTTTTAGTAAAATTTTGTAATTGTTTATAAGCTGACAACTGATATATACCTTTATTTATCTATATACTATATAAGAGTTAAAGCTTTTAGATTTTAATTGAATATAAATTGAAATTTATATTCAATATCTGTTATATATTGAACTATATAATCTATAATTTTTATTATTCCTTAGTTTAATACTTATATTTTTGGTTTTTTTATTGCAGTTTTGTTCCTGTTTGAAGGCCCCCCGCCTGTGTCTTGATTTGAGGCATATGATTTACGGGTATTTTCACCTGATTTTTATTTGGAATGTCTGACAGCAGTATGAAATCTTTATAGGGTGAGTATTCAGTTTTTTGTTTTTATGATTTTTGTTACAAATGGAAATTCCATTACCCACTGCGTGGGTACATGACTTAGGCTTAAAGTTTAAAACAATTCAATTGAGATTAAACCCAGTTATAGCCGGTTTTTTTTTTTTTTTTGTTTAGGTAGAAAGTTCAGCTAAGTTTGTTTAATTATCAAACACTCTTTATATGTGTATATGGTATATTCTAAATTTCAATGCGAAAGATTTGGTAGCATGAAATTTAATACAAATAACAAAATGCAAATCTCAAATTTTGAATAGATGGATGACTTTGGGTAGCAGTTGGTGGTGTGCACATTTAATTGTTTCAATTAAGTGAAATGATTTGTGGCATTAATTGTACGCATTTATTTTGCACAACAAATTAATTTACAAAATACAAAGTAAATTTAATACAAAGTAAAGTATGGAATACATTGTAAATTTTAAATGTTTAAATATTCCTAAAGGCGTCATATACTTACTTGTACTGGAACAATGCAACAAATTATCAAGCAACTCTGATTCTTAATTAGAATTATATATACTATATAGTATGTAATCAAACCACATATATATATATATATATATTTATATGTATATATATAAATCTTATATTTATATACGTATTTATATATATATTTATTTCAGTGGGCGTAGAAAAGAGCGCAAAAAGTTCAAAGCACCGAAAGGTAGCGCACGCGATATCGTATACAATACGATATAATCGCTGTGCAATACGATATTATAGTATTATAAATTGTTAAGAACTGTCTGGATTTTTATCAGTAGGTGCTAAATAAATTTAAATATTAATGTTATCTTATATTTTATGAGAGAGATATAAAAGATATATATTTTTATATATATTTGAATGCAGGAAAAATCCCATCCAAATAAATTCACAGCTCTCGCACAAGTGTTAAACAGAGAAATGTTTATGTGCTTAACTCAGCCTAAAGGAATTTCAATTTTATATTAAAGATAAAGATAAATAAGTTCAAGGTTAATTTCTGTTGCTCATTTTTTTCTTTTACCTTAAAGAAACAATTTTGAAAAACAAAAAAAAATATGTATTTATTTATCGTCTAGGCCATATGACGCCAACCAACCAAAAAGTAATTAAATAATTTACCTTTGGCGCCAGTTTTGAGCTGCTTTTTTTTTGCGTTCGATAAACATTTCTTAAACATTTGTCACAAAGCCACTGATGATCATTTGGGATCTGGAAATTTGGGAGTTCAGTAGGGAACAGTTGAATGTAATATAAATTAATTGCAATGCAAAACACCAAATTACGCATGATATTGTTTTGCCTTACAAATATATATACATATATTTATATATATATTATACATATCAACACGTTGTTCATCTAAAAGAAATTTACATAAGCAACAACTAAACAACCTGTTGCTCATATAACTTGTATCGTATACCCTAAGTTGAAGAAGCTTCTGCTTTACAGTCCAATACAAAGCGATCTTAGATCATGGTTAAAAAGTGTATATTCGATCTATTTATAATGTTTTCTATCTATATATATAGACAATATACGGCACTGATTTATTGCTTTAAGCAACAAAATGTCTGCAAAAAATCTTTACTTCTGATTCATAGTTAAAATATCTAAACTGCAAGGTGAAAGGTTAAAGTTCTTTGAGTTTAAAGTTCAAATCTTCTGCTTTATAGGGCGTCTACGCTTTCGATTTCAAATATACACACAAACACACACATTATAATGAACTGTGTGTAGCTCATTTTGACTTGTTTTCAATCATGTTTTTAAAAACAGGCTAATGATTGATGAATGTTGTGTGGAAGCTTTGATTGATCGGCAGTGTATTTTTATATAAATATATATATAATTAATGTACATTAAGACAAACGATCATTTTATTGTTTTGCATTATGAGCATTATATTTGATTTAAAACGACATTAATTAGCCTTAATGCTATCAAATCTGTTGATAACTTTACTAATTGTTAACACCCTCCCAGCGGAACTAACTAGAACTTCCGACAGTTATAAAGAACTTATATATATTATGGGTATTTAAAATACAGATAACTGAAGGAGAACATATATCAGCTTATACTGGAAGTATTCTTGTAATTATAAGTCACATTTGCGTTAATTGTAGGGAAAACCATAATCACAGATTGTCGTCATTATCCTTTATATATTTCACTATAATTTCACAAGTTAATCTGATTCATTGCATCATTGATCCTGAGTCATGCCATTTACTATAGATTTTGAAATTACCATATTGGATATAGCTATATATCCGCTCAGATTTCATTTATTTGCTTTGCGTTCAAAAGGTCAAAAGCAAATGGAGATGTTTCTGCCACTAAAAACAAGTTGAGTTACTTGGCTAAGTTGGTTTACTTAGGTTGTTTGATGAGTTGTCACTCTATTGCTTGTTAGTATGCAAAGAATTTCAATTAGCATCCGACTAAATCCATTGACTTATGATGCAGCTATAGTCAGAATCAACTACCGAATAAACTTGGTAATGAAGTGATTAAACTGCAGCCTCTTCTACATAAAACCTGTCATATAATGAGCTGTCAGGCAGCGCCTACAGAGCTCTGATTGAAACTGAAACTAAAACTGAAACTAACCTGGTCAGTGATTGGATTAGTTGTGGTTTAAACGTATTCAACTTGTTGACATGTACAGAAGTTTGAGATTTGCTTTGCTGCTACTGAGTTTGGGTTATACCCAAGGATCTACAGAGCAGCCGCCATTGCCTACTACACAATCTAAACCGGGTCTCTATGTGCCTTTTCAGCATGGAGCTGGTGGCTGGTATATGCCGGATGATAGTGGCAAGTATCGACACAATCCCAAACCCTATGATGGTGGTTATGGTGATCGTGGTCAGCCCTATGCGAATGATTTGCGTGGCATTTTCAAAAAAGCTGAGGAACAACTGGTCCCCATTGTACAACAAGAAAACGAAAACTTTGTACTGGGACCGCGGGATCATCTGCGTTTTATGATTGACTTCAATTTCAATGGCTCAGGTTGGCAGATCATAGAATTTGAATGGGTGCGCGATGCAGATGGTAATAACAAGGATCAACGACAATATAACTATGTGAATGAGAATAAGCTCTGGGAAACGAATCAACAAGAGGAAGCTCAAATCCAAACTCAATCCCAATCCAATGCTTATGAGTACAGCGAGCCTCAAGCATCATATGAAGTGCAGTCCAGTGGTAAGCAGGAAGAGGAACAAGTTGTCTACGAGCAACTTCCACAGACACAGGACACTGCGAGGAACAATGCCGCACATGATGTAAGAGTGCGAATAAACATAAACATAACAGATATACGTCTATATCTAAATATATATATCTATGTTTTTACAGTCCACTGACGTGCGATCGACCATTAACGAAGTACTGGAATATATACAACAACACATTCTTCCGAATCTGAAATAATGGATATACTACTAAAATCGAATTACTATATAAAACATGCTGTAAATAAAATATAATTTGTTGAAATGTAATTTAAAAAAGAAAATCAAACGATCGAAAAGGGGCAATTTCCATCGCTAAACGTTTGCATCCAACTAGGACCAAGTTTCTATATATATATATATATATATATTATAAATATACTCCAAATGATAATTTCTCCTAAATAGTTTTTTTTTGTGTTTTAACATTTTATTAACTGAAAAACATGGCAAAAGAATTTCAACAGGGAATGCTTAGCTCTACAATGCTCCTTTCTCTTTTAGGTAGGCCAACAGCTTAGGTATATGGTCGGGCACCTTGGGTATGTGCTCGCCAACGGGTACAAAGCCATTCTCATCAGCCACATAGTCCACGCGATAGAGCAGACCATCGTCTCCGGTGTATTCATAGTATCCCTGGGCGCGCATTGCATCCCCTTCCGTCTGTTTCTCTATGCGTCCACTTTCCTCGGCGAGAATGCCATTTTCTGTCTCGTAGCTGTTAGTAATTTGTAGACTAATTTTAGCCACTATTGATTACAGATTTATTTTTTACTTACAGATAATTATATCCATCGACTTCTACATCACCTTCCTGACGTATAATAGCGAATCCACCTTTGCCAATGCCCGTACCTTTGCCTTGTGGCAAGTTTGGACGTATATCAACCGTTGGCACCGGGCGTGGCAGTGCTGCAGTAGGACGTGGCTGGATTGCAGCACCATTTCCATTACCAGCGTCAGCACCAGCACCGCCACCACCGCTTCCTGCACCGCCAGCACCACCAAATTTATCCTTGCTACCCCTATACGGATCAATGCTGCCTTTGTAGCCACCATCAGGACGATTATCGTGCTGATATCTGTTATCCTGATGCACATAACGTCCGTCATTATTGCCACCATAACGTCCATCATTGCCACCAACATAACGTCCATCATTACCACCACTATAACGTCCATCATTGCTGGGGCGATATCGCCCTGAACTGTCAGCAACTCTGGCCCTCAGCGTTGGCACAGCCGAGGGTGGAGGACGATAGCGTCCATCGTTCTGAGCAAGCGAAGCTGTGGCGCAGATCACCAGGCAAATCTACACAGGAGCAGCAGCAACTATTCACCATAAATTCCAACCATTAGAACAACTACTTACCGTTAAACGTAGTAACATGGTTGAAAGAGAATTAAGCTGTTTTAGCTATGAGCCAGAGCTTTATATACGAGTAAAAGATGCACAACCGCCCAACTGATGACGGAAGATTCACTCGTTCTAATGTGTGCTATGGTCAACTGGCTGAATCTAAGCTCAATGGATGTCGAACTGCCGATGCTACTGCAAAACGACTCTCAAAACTAGATCTATTAATTGCATTGATTTATGGTGCGTATACTTTATATATTCTGGAAACTTTCGCAATACTCAATACGATCGATGAGCTACAAGTGTTATTTTTATTGGGAATCATAAGATTTAATCTTACGATCAAATTTTTCGGTTGTTATACATATATAAATTGGATCAACCTGACAAAAAAGCACACAACAAATTGCACCGGAAAGAAACACAAACCAGTTGCTTTAAGCTGGATACACAATTCTACACTTTATACGCGCTGCCTGAAACTATGCAACAAGTAAAGAGAGGCAGTGATTAATGTCAGCTTAAGTACAGATGAACAGAGACGTAAACGAAGAAGAGCAGCAGAGGAAAACACTTTAAAAGGTAAGTATGAATATTCATTCACATTTATTAAGAATGGCTCATTAAGCTACAGGCTTAGAGATCAGGTTCTTTTACAGTTAAGATAGGTTAACTGCTATTCAATAGTTTCTGATGAAAACAGCACTTGAGTTAGGGTATGATTATATATCTTATATATCTGATACAGATATAGAAACTATCTGCTATTTATCAAATTTTATAAAGTTTTAGTTGTATAGGGTATCTAATAGTCGTTTATATTGATTTCTAACACCTTTTCTATTAAGTTTGCATTTTATGTATATTGAAAATGTCAATTCATTTATTTGTAAAAAGATAATAGCACTTTAACTGCTCTCCCTTGGGGCTTATAGGATTTATGATGCGTCTTTTGAAACATTTTAGTTGCTATAATTAGTCGCATTTACAGTTTATTTATTAAGTATTTATATTTATTTACATGTGGATAGAGCTTTGTAATAATTTTGTATATGAATTAAGTGTTGTTGTTGCATCTGAACCCCCGAACATGTCTCAACTCTCCAACAGTTCTGAAATCTTATCCCCTACGTTGTGCGGTATAGGCGCTCTGCTGTTCGGCTGGTGGTGGTGGTGCTGTGGCTATATAATCCAGTGCTCTCTGTATGGCTGGTGGTATGGGTGGTGCTGTGGGTAGGTGATCACCTTGTGGTTGAAAGCCATTCTCATCCGCTATATAAGTGATACGTATAGGTGTACCATCCGGTGCCGTGTATGAGTAGAAACCCTGTGCAACCTTTAGCAGCATCAAATAGAGAAGATGGAAGTAGAGTTAGAGCTAATTAAGATTATTCCCCGATATCGCGATTTGCCAGTTGGAAAATACCAAAAGACTCACCGGTCCTGCATTGTCTGTGCCCGCATTCTTCAGATAACCTTCCTCCTCCACATTGATGCCATTCTCTGTCTCATAGTTATACTTGTAGGACCCATCAAAGTTCACCTCCTGCTCCTGTCTTATGATCTTAATTGGTTCCGTTGCAGGTCCTTGCGGTCTTGCATATGTGCTGCACAACAGCAAAGCTGCAACAATCAGCAGCTAATCAAAAAGATAAATCCAATAATCAAGAGCTCCCACCATACTTCCATGCCACTTACTATATATTGCATATCCTTTGGTTGGGCGCTGGGTATGGAGACTGTCAGCGTTTCGAGTTGCAACTGTGGCCAGCGAAGCCAAAGGTTTGCATATTTATAGCAAAATTTGTGAAGCTTCTTTTTGCTTGAACTTTACAGTTTACCCTCTGCCACACTTGCAACAGGCAGCAAACAGCTAGCGGCATACGGCATGCGGCTTACAGCATGCAGCATGTAGCAGAGCAGCAGCCGTCGCGCAAGTTGCCCATTGATGAATGTTTAGCATTTGAAAGCTGCACACACAGATCAGAAGCCAAACTCACTTGGCCTGCCTAACTGATTAGATCTGCAACAACATTAACTTGGCCAAGTGCATTCATTGTTCGCGTGTTGTTTTATGCTATTGCTGTTGTTGTTGTTGTTGCTGCTATTGTAGACAATTTGTCGTATAAATTGTTTACAACTTGTAACACCCTTTGGGTACACACCTAATGCTACTGTCTATTTGCTATTAAATTAAAGGTAATGAATGTAGCTATAGTAGAATAACTTTACAATTTTTACCTGAAATAATTAATTTATGATTATTTTGTAATAATTTTTAATTATGTGATTCCCACCAAAAATATATTTATATATAAATATATATATATATATATATATATATATTAATGTTCTATGGCTTTGATGGAGCATCCATTGCAGCAGATAAACTTGTATCGTGGCATTCAAAAAACACGTATTGCTTTTCAAATCAATTTGTCAGCTACATTTTTAGACATTTAACTTTAGCTTTAGCTTTTCAGCTTAAGCCAAAGCTAAAAGACATCAAAATTGCGCAATCCGCCAGCCCCTTACAACCACTTCAACCACCAATATAATGGTTATTGCTATGTGCATAGTGGAGGCGGTAACGGCATCATCATTATACGATTACCATTATATATATATATATATATATATATTTTTATATTCACGTATACATGCCACACCATCGCCTGACCATGATCATGTCTAACTAACAATCTGTCTATTGGTTGCTCAGTCTGTCTGTCTGCATGTCTGAATGTCTGTCTAGCTGGCTGCTGACCTTTGTTGGAGGTGGTCGGTTTGGTTGCATCGTTTTTGTCGTGCTTATGGAGAGGCAATACAATTTGACCAAAGGCGTTAATGAGCCCTAATTGCAATGGGTTAATAGGCTTGGCTAACTATTCTGGCCAAGAATCTGCTGTGTAAAATGTCACTAATACTTGTTAAACAAATTGAAAGAATGTTTTTTTTTTATATAAATTTTAATTTATTTTATTTAAGATATTATTATTTTCACATTTTAACAACAAAACAATTTTCTATATATATATACACATATATTGATAGTGGTCATTTGGGTCACAGTTTCCATCTTGATATCGATCTATATTTATCCTTTGTTCTTGTTGAATATCATCGAAAGTAGCTGCTGCTTGAAAGGCTTTGCTGTTGTCGTCGTTACATCATTGTCATCATAATAATCTTCATAATAGTCATAGCTATCATAATAATCATAATATTCTAGATCGTCCAATTCGTTCTCAATATCATACAGCAGATCTTCGATACTCTCCGTCGTTGTCTGTGCCGATGCATAGGCAAACATTGCCAGTGCTAGGAATAGTACTAAGAAAAATTTCATTTTCTATTTGCTTCTATGTTATTCAGAATGCTTCAGAAATCGAACTGTGTCTTTCAGTGAGCCCAACCAGAACCTTTTATATGATTCGATACCTTCAATTTGTAATGAACTGTTGAACACAGCATCACCTAATTAAATATTGCCTACAACTTTTATATTTAAACAAATGTTTTTTTCTATTTTTATTTTTTAACTAATTTTATATAGAAGTTTTCTATTT